>BGPR01000022.1:2841752-2861701 GCA_013235015.1 Araneus ventricosus | reverse complement strand
CATCTTATTGGTAATAGAACCAGAGTTATTCTGGTAAATTTATCAAAATAATGGTCTAAATTACCATCTTATTTGGTAGTATTACCTTTGTGTACGGTAATAATACCAAATTCCATATCAAACAGCGAGGTAAGTAAACGATATTTTTCTGGTTATTTTACCATAAAGTCATTACTAAACTGCTACGGTAAAAAATACCGTACTTTATGGTGTTCCATATGAGCCAGACAATACGGTAAATTTTACCATATTCTGGTAGTTTTGACCAGAATTTTTTTCAGTGAAGAATTCCCAGTTGAGCAGCAGAGCACACTAGCTTAGAAACAGCATCCAGCCACCTCCAATTCTTCCGTAATTCATTCGAAAAATTCACCCTTCTCATCACTGCCAACCCTTGAGTAACAATTCCAGCGACCCCTCAGTATAAATAACAAGACAGAACGAAAAAACAGTCCCACGATTTTTAGGATGGTTGCCACAATTTTCATTAATGTAACCGGTGTAATACGTTTTTCAATTCTTCTTTTTCGTCGCATCGAACACCACTATCAGACCTGAATCATGGAGCTGCAACTGCATGAAAAAATGTAACTAAATGAAACATTCAACCCTTTCACTGCACTCAAATTTGATAACTCCCCTTGTAAATTTCTATTATAATACTCGGATTGTAATCCTCAATGTGTTTTTTATTCTTCTTTGTTCATGTATAATTATGTTCCCTTTCAAGTGTATTTATATCCTAATGTTGTCACATACTCATCCAACCGACAGGGTGCCGTTTAGGCGCCGAGTTCGGGGGTATGCTGTGGTGTTATGTCACCAAAATTGAACCTAATCGGCCAAAAAGAAGACGTCGAAGATAGTAATTGGTTATCTTAACTATACTACAAAACACGGAACGTTTAACGCTTTAAACTAGATAAATGAAAGTTAGCATATGGTTTTATCGTTAGAATTGCAGATTTATATCAAATTTTGGACCAAATCCGTCAAAGGGTTGGCCGTCTATCTGCCTGCTTATTATTGTGTATGTGAATGCAATAAATAAAATACGTAAAGACCTATATGAGCAAAATTTGGTTATGTGGTCGTGTCACAAAAATTGTATATCTGTATCAAATTTTGAACCTAATCGGTCAAAAAAAGACGTCGAAAATGATAACGGTTATCTTAAATATACTACAAAACACGAAATGTGACATATTGTGGAGGTATATGTAGAAAGTTGAGGGGAGTATAAATATAATAAAAAAATATTTGCTTAAGAGACAAGTAGATGGTTACGTTAATTTTTAAATAGTTTTAAAACTCTAGGTTTTGGTAAAACTGCAGCCTTTATTAATTATTTAGCAACGTATGGTTGAGAAGATGTTGCGTTTACATTTTCTAAAAATTGCTTTTTTTGTCAGTTAAAAACTCCAAGTACTTTAACTGAAATCATACCGTTAGAATTTTACAATATTCTTAAATTTCTGTCTGAGATGTCAAATAATATGAACGACTTGACAGCTTTTGACATATAATATTTACAGCAGTGACCAATGAAAACGCACACCCTAGATTTTGTCATATTGTATAAATGAGAATGATGCAGTCACTTAAAGGATGACGCTATTGCAAAAACGATTATGCAATCGTGTGCTCCATTTGCAATCCGAGCAAAATTGCCTTTTTTAAACAGTCTTATTTGCACAGTTTAACTTTCTGATGCCATATACATAAATTCTAAGTGGTGTAATTTTCATTGGCCACAACTGTTTATCTTTTTCTTTTGTCAAAGTACGTAACCTTTTAATATGAATAGAAAGTTTTCATTGAGGCATTTGGGACGCATTAAATTCGTTGGGGTCAAATGCCTTCCCGCTGATGCGCTGCTTTGTGGAGGTTTGGAGAGGGGCTATCGGTTCATGTGCCGTCCTCGTCATCCGACCACGCTACAAAATTTCGAAGCCCATCCACAATAACTCTCCTCTAACTTCAAAACGAAAAACTAACAAATCAAATCAAATCATTGAGGTAACTTACGCCTTTTTTTTTCTTCTCCTAAATGTAGTTTTGTTTAAATGGTACTTCGCGGAAGTTTTTCATAAATTGAACAACGATGTGATTAGTTTCCGCACAATGTCAACTAATTTTATTCAAAAAATTGTCTTTTCTGTGATACAAATTGAGTTACCATACATTTTTTCTATAATTTTAATAAATTTTTAAAATATTTCAGGCATAATTTACAACAATAATTTTCAATGTTGCAATGAAATTCAAACCGTTTTCATTGTTTAAACAAACGTTTGATTACGTATTTCTCTTCAAATGTTGAAATCTAAGTATTTTACTTTCTTTTTTGTTTCATCAATTTGTCTTTGAAATCTGTAAACGAAGTCCTTTAAGATAGTTATTATATTAGGAAATACATCCAGTATGCTGAATGAATATGGTTGCAATATTTTAATTTTTTATCGCATGTTTTAATCCATATAAAATGCTGCTGGACATAAAATGTGCTACATTGTATTAATGTTGAAATCAAAAGCATATTTTTCATGAGGGATAAGAAAGTAAAATTGGCGCCGTCAACGTGCAATTAGATGTTGCATGACACGGAAAGTTGCTTGACTCCATTAAAGACATCCATATAGACAATGGAGAGATCAGGTGCAAGGCCACTTAAAAAACATGAGTTAAATGTCTTCCACAATTTGAAGTTTAAAATTGCTTTGTTAAGGGAACCTTGAATATCAAATTATGCGTAAGAGATTCCATTGAAATTATGTTCCCGGCGAACAAGTTGGTCGCCGAAGGCGGCTAGTATAAACATAATGTGTTACATTTGACGAATTAAGAAGGCTGAAAAGAGGCTACATTTATTATGAAAATATGAAATTGAAATAAAAAAGTTGATGCGACTTCAAATAACATACTATTTTACTTATATTTTAATCATGATTTCAGTATACCTAAAGTTGTTTATAGGCCTTTTTTTATATTTGGGAGGTAATTTAAAATAATCAAGCAAAGAAAAGCTACATGTATAGAGTCTTCTGTTTGCTAACTGGATTTATCACCTTCGTAGGTATGTTGAGTCTTCCCCCAACATTTTTGAGATTTCTTCCTTTTTGCAGTGTGATAAAATTATTTTCTTCAAATTAAACTTTTTCCTCCGTTTTCTTTCCCTGAAGTATATTATAAGATAATATCATACCCCAAAACATGACGTGTATACTTGTCAGTGGCTGATATTCATAAATATCTATTAAGAGATTCGCAGTAACAAAAAGAGGTATACGTTAACTATCTTCCTCTTCTGAATGAAATAGTTAACGAATTTCTGCATCAAGGCAAGTTAGAATATAAGCTAATATTTTTTCTCCAAAACATGGCGTGTATACTCCTCATTGAGTGATATTTCTCAGCTGACAGAACTAAATCTCTCAATTCTACATTAGATATTCATTAACAGATCCGCTGTAACAGAAAAAGATATTCATTAACTATCTTATTCTTTTAGCTGAAATAGTTAACGAATTACTGCGTCAAGGCAACTAGGACAGTTAGAATTAAATATCTTACATAACGCACAAAGACTGGAATTGTCTACACATTTCAACTTTCACTAGCATCTCTAACTTGCAGGTAATGGAGAAAATGGCATTCACGTGATTGAATGAAATCCAGAACAAAACAACTTTCCTTTTTCTTCTTCGTTTTCTTTTTCTTTTTGAAGTTATTTTACTTCGGAAGTAAGGCTCAGGGTAGTCAACTAGATGGCTTACGACAACCGGTCCAGAGAAAACAGGCAGTGAACTCAAAACTCACAGTTTTGGCGACTTTTGGAAAGCATCTGTTCCTAGGGGTTACTGGGGCAACTTGTTCGCCCGTATAAATGTCTACTTCAGTAAAAGCGGTCATTCCTTAGCAAACAACCGGGCCCTCAACATCTCTAAGCATGGTATGAATTTTAACTTTTGAATTTGTTCAGCATTCATTATTTATGTTTGTGGTTCGACTAAAGCTCATGTATGGTATTGCCTTTACTGTTTTTGACGTGACTCGCATTTCGTGGCTCTCTTATATTAAGAAACAGGAATGGAATTTTTATATAGATAGATAGATAATCCTATATTTGTTGATCCTAGTACAAATGGAATTTATACGAAAAAGTATTTATTTGAATTATGATGAATTTCGAAAGACAGTTTTTACCTTATGCAAAGATTTTTACTGGATATCTACTTAACAATCGATTAGAAGTTTTTCTTTTAAAAACATCTCAACATAGTTTTTTTATCTAAATTATGATGAATATCGGAAGAGAATTTTTGTCTTATTTTTAGAAACTTATTTACTCCTGAGGTTCAATCCTCAAGTAAAATATTAATTTGGATATTTACTCTTTTGATAAGAAATCCCGTTCCCGTAAATAAAAACTGATTTTATTTCTTTATTTATTACTATTATTTACTTCTCTTATATTCTTACTTAGAAGATGAATTTAAATAAATTTTAGAATAAAAGTTTGAGGTAGATAAGGCATTTTGAATCATGATGACAGTTTTTATCTCAGGAAATGGACTCAAGTAAAATGAAATTCGGAAAGTACTTAAGGCTTATTTCAGTTCTCGAATTCTGCTGTCACAAGCTTCAAACAAAGATTGGATTTTTTTTTCTTTCGATACGAAATTAATTTTTCTTAGAAATTAGTAGATTTTCTTCTTTTCTTTAGCTTCTTGGATTCTTACTGAAATCTTTCACAAAAGTATTGAAGCAATAATCTCCTTTTTATGTTTTTAATCGGGCAACTGAAATTTAATTTTTATAAGCAATACGGAAAAGTTTCAATTATCGTTTCAAGTACACATGAATATTACTTAACTGAATTTATGGCTGACTTTGGATTTCTTCTATGATCTTATTAAAGCTTTTGAAGACCTATCGTTGAGCGCTGAAGCCGCGACAGAAATGCTATCTTTTAAAAATATGTGAGCTTTATGGAATTTTTCAGTTATAGAAGAGCTTTTACAAATACTATATATGTTGGAATTAAATATTTATTAGATTTAAATCACGCATGTAGTCTTATAAGCATCTGAAGGATTATTTAAAAAGATTTAGATAGCTGAAGTTAAGAGGCTTCTTCCCTTCTTATTCTCTACCATCTTTTGAAGAACATCAAAAGGGGATATCAAATTCATTCTTTCTTCTTGCAGTTTTGAAGTTTTTACGGATGAAGTAATTGATTTTGCTCCATGATGATAGAAACAAAATCAAATATAGTTTCAAGCTACTCATTTCAATAATTTGTATTTTTGTGTTTATTCTTATTTCTTAACCATAGAAACCTAAATGATGTGCTTCATAATATGTTTCATTTTTACTTAAAGATATTTTTAATTGCATTGGAGGATATGCATATACGAACTATGAACAATTTTTTTTCATAATTAAAGGTAAGCAAAATGTACTTTTTTGTGTTACTTGATTTAACTTCACAAATGAAGAGAGATTTATATTCTCATTCGATAACACACAAAATGCGAAGCAGTTTGATATATTTTGTGTCTCTTTTTTTGTTAAGAAATTTTAAATTAGCAAATCCATGATTACAAGCAACATTAAGCAAAAAATATGTTAGTGACTATACAGCCCATTCATCCGTGCCATTTCTCTGTAAACTCTTTCATACAAAAATTGTATTCAATGGCAGAAATTCAAGTCTTTAATAAGTTGAAACTCCCTTGAACATCTTGGAAACTACGCGAAAATATTCAAGATACCGTTGGTTAGCGAATGAAAATTTTTGTTTCCTGCATTTTCTGATTGGATAGAGCTATTATTTTGAATGACAGCAGATCTAGGTTTTAAAAAAATCGGCGAGAGTCCGTGGTAATAAGAGGACACCCTCGTTCATCAGTCAAGTATTTTGTTCTATACTGATAAACTGAATTCTATTTCTGACAGAAAATTATGTCAGTGGTTTGAAGCAGAAATTCATTAACTAGCCATAAACAAATTGTATTTCAGAGTCGTTTGAAATGGAATTACTAATTTTTCAGAAAATGAATCATTCTTCACTAAAACGCGCCTGCGTTATATGTAATAAATGAATGTCTAGCTTTTATAAATAGTCTTTAAAGGAAAAATTCTCATATTTAGACGTATAAATATCACAAAGTAATAATAAAATTAAGTATTTCCCGATGAGATCTTTCTGTTTATTCAGTTTTTAGGAACCCCTTACGTTGGAGTAGTTAGCGTCGTTCATTTAACTTAAATATAAAAACAATACCGATACTTGTTTACATTAGTGAAAAATATTTAAATTTCAAAGCCTAAAAATAATGTAAATAGATGAAATTTATTTATTTCATTGGATTAAAATGGAAAAGATAGATGCTTTCAACACAGAACGGCTTCTTTGAGCTTTTTTCATCAGCGAACTCCCTTTCTTGTAGAACAAATTTTAGTGGCCCTAAAGTTGAAAAATAAATAAAAAATTAACATTAATTAATGATATATAAGAAGAAATTGGTAAAAAAATTAAATTGTGCATTCATAATTTTAATGAAATATTTTAAATCAAGATTATTTCCTTAGTTATTTTTGATTAGAAGAAGAATATGAAGGAGAAAGAAGAAATTTTTCGCATATCTAGTACTATAATAAGTGACCCTATTTGAGATCGAGCTTAGTAAATGCAAACATACGTACAATGTAATACATTATACATGCACACTTAGTACAATGCAAATACGTTTTATATCTCTTTCTGCTTCATTCTATGATTTCAATATATACTTACAGGAAAAAGTTCTCTAAAATTAATTCAGATAACTCGAATTTGATAAAGGATTTCTAAGCTCACAGATTTTGTATTTTCACATTCAAAAATTCAGATTTATCTTCAGTCAAATTTGTCACTTACTAAGATAGAAAGTAATCTGTGAAAAAAATACATTATTTCTGTCTTGAAAATTATTATTACAAAAGATTCCCTTTTTTAAAGAATCATTTGAAATTTCAATATATCTTATTTTCTCAGCTCCTCTCTCTTTTCTACAAAAATGAAAGATTCTAAGTTTAGTTACTATTTGTTTTCTTGGATTTTATTGAATTATAATGTTTTTATAAACAGTTTTAGCCTTTCCATTATTTTAAATTCTTTACAGAGTTTTAAATTTTTAGTTTTAATTAATTTTAACTTAAATTCACTTTTCATCACTTTATTAAAGACTTATAGTCTTCAGTAAAACGAAGAAAAGTGAAACTTGCGATAGTTCTGAACAAAAATTCCTGTCTGGGGCGAAATTAGGTTGCATAGCTCCCGGGGCAAATAATCATTTGGCGCCTTCCTGGAGTTGGAACATAACATTATATGCATCTCGTCTTTAATATAATGGAAAAAAGGGAAATCTACGATAATTCTTAGCACAAAGTCAAATCAAAGATGAAACTGGATTACGTATCTTTTGCAGCAAGGATTCATAACATTATGTGCATCTCTTCTTTAATATAGAGGGGGAAAAGGGGAAATCTACGATAATTCTGAGCAGAAAGTCAAATCAGACACGAAACTGGGTTACATATCTTTGCAGCAAGGATTCTTTCAGTGACATCTTTATTTTAGTGAATTAAAAGCAAAATTAACAATGATTCTGATCGAAAATGCGTGAAGAGGTAAACTTAGGTTATATAGCTTCAGATGAAATAATATGCACATCGTTTGGCTCTACCAAACATCGATTTACACCACATGCAACATGGATAAATCTGGCTCTTACACAATTAAACCAAATCAACCGATACAGAAATAAGAACGAACCCTGAATAATTCCGTTCCTAACCTATCCATATAAAAATTGCTAACTTCATATTAACTTATTTTGAAAAACTTATAGTGCTATGGTACATTTTGCGCTAAAGTATTCGTATAAAATGTGTTACAAAGGAAGTGTGGGAAAGAACTCCTTACTTTAATTCACATTTCTAGAATTCCTGGTTCTAAATTAATAACACAATGCATTTAATTTATCTTGAGTGAAGTCTCAACATCATGATAATATAATTTCTTAGGTCAAGTTCAACAAATTAAGAAAGTATATGTTGGCTCATAACCATTCATGTCACACCAAAGCCCACCCTACAGTAACATCGTGACTTTCATGAAATGTCAGTTGATAACAAAACTGTCTTGTTTGTTTACATAGTTTATTAAAAAGTGTTTATGTAAACGTCTTCAACATTCATTATTGTTTTATACTTACTTGAATATTTTCGTAAAAAGTATTCTAATGAACGTTATACAAAACGTATTATAGAACCTCTTACACATGATGGAACCCCTTAATTTTTTAATAAAAAATAATGGAAAATTGGTACAATGGACTTAATTAAACTTCACAAAAGCATTGTAACAATTTTATTATAATTCCATTGCTGCCTTATAATGGTATCAATAATCTAATACATTTATAATCTAGATATATCAGAGTTTAATTCTTTCTGAATTAGAGCCGCTGTTGTCTGTGGTAACTTTTCGGCTTTGGGGCCAGAGGGTCTCAGGCTCGAAACCCGATTCCATTGAGGATCCGCCGTGTATGTGGACCTGTTACACATTAAATCATACGTTGGGAATCAAACGTCCAGAAACATGCAGAAGCTTGGAGAAGGGGGTGCCAGCTCAGGCTCTGTCCTCGTCATCAGACCGCGGCTCAAAATTACTAGGTCCGTCTAAAATAGCCCTTGTGTAGCTTCAAAACTGGACGTTAATATAACTAAATTTAGCTTTCTCAAACTATTAACATAGAATATTCGTTCTGGATTTTTAAGCTTGAATACAAGAAAAGCAAATTATTTCATAAAAGTGCTTTTACTTATATTTTTTTTATCTTTCTAAATACGTTTATTAAACATTTCTTATCTCAGAAACCTACACTTTAATTTAAATGTCACTTTTTCTGTTTTTTAAATGCATAATATTTATATTTGCATGCATCAAAGTTCTAGGTATTTTTTTTTTTGCTAATAGATAAATATAAAACTTTAATTCTGAGCCATAGCAAATTTCTATTTAACTTGTTTTGTTTTCATGCGTGTGGAGATGGAATTTTGTAATCGACTTTTTATTCATTTCCTGGTGTGCTAGAGTTTTTAAATTTTGTACACTTTTTTGTTTTAAATGACAATACACTATTTTAATATTTTCAGAACTTCGTTATCATTTAATAGATTAGTTTAACTAAATTTTGATTCCAAACTAGTTGCGGCACTTAACAGTGAATTCTAAAATATTGATTTCAAGATTTCATAATATTTATAAAAATGAATTATAAATTAAAAACTAAAATATAGAAAATAATGAAAATCAAAGGAAAATCTACTTTAAAGTACACAAATAAAAGTGTGTTCTTAAAAACTGTTTTTATTGATTTTTTTTACTTGATGGGACATAAAAGCTAATGCATTACTTTAAACTTTGTTTTCTGTATGTAGTTTCTGATATAAATGTTAAATAGGTAGTACTAACTATCAAAAGCTTATAGTTACTGACCTTATTTAAATGCTACTACTCCAGAACTCATATCAAATAGCTTATAAATCTATTTCTATGGTCATAAATATTTGCTGCTCAGCAACTATAAACTGAAAGATTTAGTTTCAACTTCTTTGTTTCTTTAAACAATGTTGTATTCTTAATAACTAATATAATTTATTCACATTGGAAATGTTACATTCGATTATCATCATTTAAACAAACAAAAGGATCTACAAAAGGAAGGTAAAACAATCAAAAGGAACTACCAGACCGTTGTAGAAACCCATGAGTTTTACAGCTTTTAAAGTTGATTTGAAATATCCTGGATATCTTGTTTAGATTGAAACTTCATAAGTAGTGCATTTCGTACCATTACATGGACACAATTAAAAATAAAAGAATCCAAAAAGAAATTCAAGCATTTATGATCTCTAAGTTGGTTGTAGTTTCTGTTCTATAAGTTCGCGTTTTTAAGATTCATTTCAAAAATATTAATGATACTATACAAAACTTTTTTATGTACAGCACAGGTATGTGGGTATCGATGATTTGTATTAATGATAGCTTTGGTGTAGTATTAAACCTATTTTTTTAAGTAAGTATTTTATATGGGTTTCGATATCCTGATTTCTGTCCATTAAAAGTAGACATTACTCTTATCCATGATAACTGCAGATATGAAACTGATTTTTCACCTTTTACAATTTCTGAAACTTTTTCCCCGTTGCTGTTTGGTGATAAAAATTGTTGAAAAAGACTTCATAATCTATAGAACCTGACTTTTAACAAGTTGTTCACACTAACCATCGAATTTTGAAAACAATACAGGTTTTACTTGAACTACACTTAAAAACTTACCTGCATATAATATAGAAAATCAGTTTTTCAATAAAGTACTCCCATGACATAAAGTATCTATGAAAGCCATTCCGTTTTATGTCTGAGGCGCTGTGTTTTGAAGATGCATAAGATCTGAGTTCCCTTGTACTTCTCTCCAGAATCTTGATTTAAGGTGCATTTTAGAAAGGATAATCAGGTTTATAAGGAAGTATGATACATCTTGGAGTTATAAAAATTTGTCCGAATCTATCCTCAAACATGATTTTTATAGAATCAATCTGTAATTGTATCATCTTGGGTAATTTAGCTCTAAAATCTTAGTATAATTATAGTTGAATAGACAAATAGTTTCAAACATAGAACTTTATCATTTTATGATTGTGAGGAAGTCTTGCTAGTTGAGAATAAGGACAAGTTCAAACAGTTCCTAAAGCTAGTTACGTTGCTTTTATAGTGTTAAATCAATATCACAAGCTCCATATGTAGCCAGATCGAAACAAAATGCTACCTTTCGTTTTTCATAGATGTAACTTTATTCGCTAACAATATCTGAGTGTTTTATCTCTTGTAGATTATACGGTAACTAACAGCAAAGCTGTTTAAAACCTTTCTTGGTTGTGTTTTGATGCATTCTACTATAGCAATTGTTTTCCGAGCTAATTTCACTGCAATCATAAATGTAACAATATATGTTTTTGTAATTTATTATTCTGTGGAATGATAAAAGTTAACGTGGATGTGTTGCATAAGCATTGCATTTAACCATGTATATTACATTATAAAACACAACTTAACTTCCATCTTTTTCTTCAAGGGTCCAAAGTACGCACTTGTTCTTTGCCTGCTTTTCCTTGTGAGTGCCTTGTGCGTTGACGCACAAAGGGATAGCAGACGTAGATCTGGAAGACGAAAGCCTACAACAGAAAGTCCACCACCTGCTGAGGAACCTGAAAATGAAACCAGTCCTCAAAAGGTAGACGCAGAGCCTGAAGATGTTGCTAAGCCAGAAAAAGACCAGCCTCTAGAGGATGAAGCAAGTACTCCAGCTACTGCGAAAGACGCTGAAAAATCAGGAGGCCCACCTTTCATTCTTCCTCGAGGTACTCGGAAACCACGTCCCATGCATGTGAGAAATAGTGGAGAAAATAAGCCAAGACCTACTTTACCCACGTTTTCTCGTAAGCCCGCGAGAATGCCTAAGCCAGATCGCCACGAAAAGAAAACCGAGGAGAATCAGGTTGGTTCTTCTTCAACGACCACCACAACTCCTAAACCATCAAGAAACTATCGTCGAAGAAACCAATCCCAAAATTCTGACAAAGCTCCAGCAAATGCAGAAAAGCCATCACCAAGTGCAGCTGTTGAAGACACGGAAACCGAGACCGAAGCTGCACCAAAAAAGAGATTTGGAGGAGGAGGTAGCCGAAGGAATTCTCGAGGAGGTAGCCGAAGAACCAATGCAGCTCCAGCTGAAACATAAAACTTTTGAATGAACTGTACAGTCACTTTTTATTTTGAACTTACAGTGCTTGTGGCAGTTTGCTAGGTAGGATAGCAAAGAGAATTAATCGCTCTGCGTCGAAAATGCTTCAAGTGCCTTTAAACCTTTCACCGTCATCTGAAATCTGAGAGGTTTATTAACTTTTTGAGTAATGTTTCTTTTCAAAAAAATCAATGCCTTTACAATGAATTCCTCCTTTTCTTCCATTTAAATGAAAACCAGTAGCTTACAAAAGATCTCATAAAAGGCAAGATTTTTACTCAAAAAGTTTTTTACCTTTCACATGCAATATTAATTTTACTTCAAAAAGAAAAATCTTTCAATCAGCGTATAAAAAATTCTTCAGTATCTCATACTTTTTACTGTTCTTTTATTTCATTTCAAGATTTTTTATTTGAATATTGATGATTATGTATCGGTATAGTATGAATTTTTCTACCTCACCACTTGATATTATTGAAATTATTTTTTTTACTTTGATATTCGAATCCCATTAAGAAATCTCTTGATGAGGGTAATGAAATTTAAGAAATCCATAAACATTCGTTTATTTTATCCATAAAAAACACTTGATTCCCGTAATTGTCACAGCTTACAAGAAATTTTCAAAAAGGATATCAGTATTCAAGCATATATGATTTCTTTTCTCATCCATAATCTATTGTTGCTAAATATGAAATCGTTTTAAACGTTGTGACAATTTTTTTCTGGAAATAAATCAAACTATGCGGTTTGATTATTAAATAATTATTTCCGTTCTTCCATCGTGTTCGCTGATGCCAAACGTAAACAATCATCCAACTTGTTTTCATTGGAAACTTTGTGTTGTCAAAATATTTTCTTGAATTGAAAGATGTTAATTTTAACTTGTTGATTTGTGCTCTGAAACAACGACTGTGATAATTCATATAAAATACTGATTTAACATGAAATTTAAACATGCTTTCAAATAAACATTTCATTCCCATTGATTGCTTTGTATGTTTTTATACCATTTATAAATTGTTTGTCCATTCATTTCCATCAGACTGACATACTAGATATTTCTAAATTTTCGAACCAAGACAGAATGGCACGAAAACAAACTTACAATTCTTACAGTTGTAGAAATAATCTCTTTACTCAAAAAAAATTTTTCTACGAACACATTACTCATCGATGATAAATGACTTCATATCAAGGAATTATAACTTAAAAAACTGAAAATTTATCTCAAAAATTTTCCAAAGTTGTGTCAAAATTTTATTTTAAAATAAAAGTTATTGTTATTAGTGATTTATTAAAACGCAATAAATGAAATCCTTTTTTCTTGTAATAAAAAAGTCTAATTGTTGATTAATTAATAGTTATTACCAGTGTATTTTAAAATAGATACAGTGCATTTTTAACATCAGTTTTAAGCTGTTAGTATTTTCGTGATGCAATATTTGTTAATTATTTTCTTCAGCAATAACGAAAAATAGCTATTTTCTTAACAGTTGTAACAGTGCTTCACAAATGAAAAATAAAATGACGAATATCTTATAATGTTTATTCCTTCAACTTTAGAGAAACATAAAAGGTACAGAAAGATTTTTAAACAAAATTTGCTAATAAATAAATAAAACTGTGTCATTCTCACGAATAATTTAATGAAACATTTCTTAGGAAAAACGTTCAACGAAATGTGATAATAATTTTGCTTTTTCTCCCCCTAATTATCTTGAGGTATATAATTTGTATGTAATGATTTAACTTTTTAATCTTCTTTAAATTAATTCTTTTTACCGCCCACTTCATTTTTAATTACTTCTACTCAGTGGCGAATCCAGAATTTGGGTCTGGGGGGGAGGGTACTGAAGTCATAAAAATGTTGTATTGTCGTGACAAATGTCAAACCTCGTGGCCTATGTCAAATGTAAACCAAAACACTTTAACTTTACAGACTTTACTCACCTGACAATAAGAATCATAAAGAACACTACAATACTTTCGAAAATTTAATAAAAAATACAATGAAATAACTTGACAAAAATGTTTTCGACAACGTCATCGCTACAAATACAAGTGGAATGACTAGAAAAGTATTAAAATTTTCGAGCCTGTCAAGCCAGAAAGCAGTGTTGTCACGTTTTTATTGTTTTTTTTTTTAAAAAAAGGGAAATTAAGAACAACCAGTTGTAGTGATTTTAAATAAAATCAAGAAGGTTTACTGGTTTAGCTCTGGGGGGGCTGCAGCCCGATAACACCTCCCCCTGGATTCACCACTGATTCTACTTCAATCTTAGATAACCGCACTTCTACTTTTAACTTCCAGAGTCACCCCCCACCCCGAGAGCTTTCGGGGAACTCCCTTTCGACTCGCCGCGATGTTGTAATGCTTTGTACAATGTTACTCTTTTCTGTTAACACACTCTGCCTTTGCGCGCACTTTCTGAACAATTGTCGTGGCGTCGATCTACCTAAAATGTCATCTGAAGATTTTAAAATCATCTTTCATCCATTAAAGATAGTATTCGAAGAGTTCAAATAAAATATTTTTGGATTTAAACGACTGCCAACTTCTTTCGTCTGCCTCTGAACTTCACCTAAAGGAATAGTATTTCATGTACATATATGTTTTCGTTTTGAAAAATAATATTTCCAATTAATTTCTGAAGTGAAAACAAAGGAATAAGAAAGTGAAGATAATGCCGACAGCATGGAATTAGAGGTTACATGGCATGGTCAGTTATTTGATTCCATTAGGAACATTTAAGTAGACAATGAACATAGAGGTCCAAGGTCACTAATAGAACATGGGTTAAATATCTACCACAATCTGAAGTTTAAAATTACGTTGTTAAGAGAACCATGAATATAAAATAATGCAAGATTCAATTGAAATCATATTCCCGGCGAACAAGCTGTCGGCTTGAACAAGAAGGCGGCTAGTTACTAAATGAAAGAAAGATGTTACCTCTTTTAAATATATGGACGCCCCCCCTAAGTGCATCGTTTTACAGACAGAATAGAAAATTTAATGTAACTTAAAAACTACTTTTTCGAATAAGCTGGAAATTTTAATGGGCTTATTAAATAGCCTTTTGCAACGATTACTGTTAACATTTGGGGGAGTTGCCACTGAAAAATTTTTAAGCATGGAAATTAATAAAATATTTCCTGTATTCAAAATTATTTTAAAATCAACAGTATTCGTGCAGAATGTGTACACTACTTCCAGTGGCGGAATGGGTTTGAAAATAGTGGTTGCCAGGATTCGATGGGGGCCCACTCACATAAAAAATGGTATCATTTTTATTAATGTATTTTTAAATTTTAATTATTATAAATGTAATAAATTAAAATCAATAAGTTAACGTAATATATTCATAAGCTAAAACTCTCTTATATACGTTAGTAGTTCTATGAACAGTAGACCTCGTCCCCCACCAAAAAAAAAAAAAATTTGCTCTTCACTTAAGTCTTTAAAGGTTCAGGCATTTATTTTCCAAATTCAATTATTTGCGCAAGTCTCAGCTTTTATCAGTATTAAGGGGACATACGACTGTTAAACCTCGAAAATTTTCGATCTTATGAAAAACGTATAAATTATTTCCCTGTCTTTTTTGAACAATTTAAAACAATCCGCGTTAAAAAATTCCCTTAATTATGAAAGTTATGAAGGAAAATGTATCAGCTTTTCAACGTAAACATGGAATATGGCCATATCTTTAAAGCGCTATATCTCAAAATATGTTTTTTTTTCTGAGATTGTGCGATATATCGAAAACTATTGAATATTTTTACATAAAATTTTTACCGAATATGTATTGTGCTATGTTCTACAAATTGAACCATAGTTTTGTACATATTTTCGCAAAAGAAGTTTTTTTTTGGGAATTAGAAATGTTGAAATTTTAACTATTTTTAACATTTTTATTTTAAATTGGTATATAAAATAGAAATTAAATTTAAATGTTAATAAATTGCGGTTAAATTTCTTAAATAGACTGTTTGGATTACTTAGATACCCAAAATATTGTGTTTAGATAAATATTTTATCCGTAATCATGCGCGCAGGGTGACTATCTCATTTTTCTCAAAAATTATACCCATATTTATTACTCTCTCATCTAAATATATATCAATATAAATGTATTAAAATGTGTGTACTATATGAGAAAGAAGATACATTTTTCTAGAAAAAAGTTAGTTTGTGAATTGCATTGTTTCAGAAATATAATGTATCGAATTTGACAGTTTTCCACCATTTTTTTGAGGTTTAAGAGTCGTATGTCCCCTTAACAAAATTATAATTAAATTTTCGATTTTATGAGTATTAACAAAATTACAATTAAATGTCATTTGTTACTACAGGTATTTTTGGAGGCATTATGAACGGAGTTACGTTTGGCTACAATCGTTGAAGAAAAACTAAACATTATGTGAAACAGAACCACTAAAACGGCCACCATTTTAAAACAGAATAACAATAATAAAAATATTTACACTTACATCGTTTTCGACGACATCAAGGAACATTCATGCCACATTCAAAGAATTGGATTCATCAATTGGATAACGCGTTTGGTCGTGCCAAAAAAGTTTGCCGACAAACAGAAATTAGAACTAAAATATTGTACTAAATCAATTTCCAACAAGACAGTTGAAAACAAGAAAATTATAAGTTATAGCTGCTTCTTATTTTTTAAGCAATAAAATCTAATACGAAGTGCCATAGCGTTATTTCTATGTTTTACTTCTGGTCATGCTCTTGTATCCAAATGTCTATAAATAATAAAAGAGAATGTATGTGTAGGTGTCTGCCTGTCTGCTGATATTCTACAATCCGTTGAGCCTAAAACCACCAAATTTGGTACAAGAATGCAATAGAAGATGGGAATATGGACCTCGGAGAGTTTTTTAATTTTGATTATTTAAAATGAAACAAGGATTTGGAATTTTTTCAGTGATAAATTCAAAAAATATACAAAAAAAAATGATTTTTACGCATCATTAAATTTTAAAAATATTATCTTTCAAATGATGCGAGTTTAGCTGCTATGCCATCTTTTCCTTAATTTGGCAATTTAAAAAAAAATATTTTTAAGCATAATTTTTAACAATACTTCGCAATGTTAGAATGCAAGTCAATCAACTTACATTGTTTAAAATCGATAAATCTAATATTTGTCTTCTGATAGAGAAAAAGCTTGATAAAAAATTTTATTTTCATTTTACGATATAAGAGCTTCCTTTGTATTAATAAATTGCATTTCATTTTCGTTCTTTCGCGCAGTTTTTTACTCTAGTTTTTTCTTACTACATTATTTCATATAAATTTCTCTTCTTCAATCTTCAACTTTATCTTCTTATATATCCGTAAGTTTAGCAGATAGAAGCGTGCAACTTTGTATGTGAATAGATGAATGTAAATATATATATATTACTAATTTACATTTTTGATCTATGGGGGCCGTGTAAAAATTTAATTTTTGTTGTAACTTTTTATTATCAATCCCCTTGGATATCAAAGTATTTTGATACAAATTCTTACATTATTTGCTGAAACTTTGTAATTGGAAGTTTATGTCTAAAATCAATATTTAAGGAAAAAACGCTTGTTCCACCTTTTATAGATACCCTGTATATGACTTCAATTAAACCAAGAAAACTTCAGAAGCAGAAAAAATATTTTTTAATTTCATCAATCTTTATATAATGATAATTTGTGTCAAGTTTATTCAGCTTATGTATCATTTTTAAGTTGATTAATAAGATTATTTTTTATTTCATTGTATATTTTTTAAGGCTTGCTCTTAATTTTTTGAAAACTCTGAAAGATAATGAAATAGGTACTGACAGAAGAATGACACTGCTCACTCAAAGGTACAACTAATGTACAATTAGAAAAGTTTCTTTTAAAGAGAATAGTAATGGTTTAATCATCATCCATGATCTTCTATCAACTAAGTAAAAGCCGCAGGAAATCGTTAATAAGGTAATTCCTACTGAGAGCAGTTCATTCACCATCTAACACTAATAGGACTGGCACAATATAGGGAAATATGATTGCGAAAGTATGTTCAGCTGAGGGAAGAAGCTATAATCACATGAACCAGAATCCTTTTACCTGTGTAATTTAAACCACGTGCTTTTAGTTTGACACTATAAATGCTTAAAGAACATAAATTTTTGACAATTTTTTTTTAGACTAGGTTGCCGTCTACAGTAAACTGTGTTGTTTCAAAAAAGTTATGCATTTTATCAGATTTAATACTTTCGATACATTCGACAATGGAAGTGTAATTTTGAAAAATTACACATCTGAACTGCTTCAATTTAGATCAACTTACGGAGTTTATACTAATATCAGCTTTAAACAGATGTTTTCCTCAGAAAAAAAACGGGAAGAGATCGTTATTTAGTTTGAATGCCCCATTTTTCAATAACAATCTTTTTTTTTTCTTTTTTTTGCCTTTAAAGCCATATGAATTAAATATTGTGGAAACTCATACCGTTTCAAAGCATTACCATGGGCTGAATGAATGAATTTAGCAGTTTTGATCAAAGCTCAGATGACGCGGACAGTGTCTGAACCAGTATTCCTTTGTATAAAGTTCCGTATACGCGAACAGGCTCGATCAACACTTATGTCGGAAAGATAAGTACAATTCGTAAGAGGCAAAAAATTTGGAGTTAATATGGATGCAAAGTTTCGCAATCAGTCGTGGAGAATCGTCGGACATACAATCGTCGGAACTCGCATTTTACAAGGAAGGTTCTGTCACGAGGGCATTTTAGGGGCCGATCAGAAGGTGATGAAGAAGAAAATGATTTGAATTCACCCCGTTTCACAGAAAGCTGATAAAAATTTGCAACTTCCATGAATGCTTTTGTTTGCTATGAGCAATACTTACATGCATTTTCGCAAAAATGGCACGTATTTTTGGAAAGATATAAAGTTTTTCTTTAAAAATTCAAAAATTTTCCGCATGTTTTTTTGCATATAACATGCAGATTTTTCAACCAAATTATACGAAACCATTGATGAAAGTTGAAAATCATTACCAGCTTTCTGTGAAACGGGGTGAGCCCAAATCATTTTCTTCTGTTTCTTTCACCTTCTGTTCGGCCCCTTAAATGCGCTCGTGACCAAATCTTCACTGAAAATTTGAATTCCGGCGATTGTATGTCCCACGACTCTGCACAATTGATTGCGAACTATTGTATCCATTTTAACTAAAAATTTTTCGCATTTTTCGAATTAGGCTTAAATTTTGGACACCAGCGTATGTCAGTATCAAGTGCTGCTATTGATTATTAAAATATTAGATGCTCGGAATAAAGTGATATTATGCTATTCGTAATTAAATACTCCTATTAAAGCTATTGAACACGCCATAGGATTTTAATGCTTTCTCGCTTATTTCGAAACATGGTTTATAGCACAGGATTTATCAGAATTCCGTTGCCTTTTTTAAGTATGTTATTTCACTAGTTTGTTTAAAAACTGCTATTTTCTTATTTCTTATTATCTCTGATGAGTTAACTCTTTATATACCGAATTAATTTATCAGCAACTTTTAATTTTATTTTTGGATCGTTAGACAAGTTTTAGCACAGAACCCAAGGAAAGTTTTTAAAAAACTTTTTGATTAATTAAAATAACTTAATTAAATTAATTAATAATTTAAAAAATTAATTTATTCCATGAGCTGACACCACGCATTCCATCCGCGTGTACGTTGTTTTGCATTTTGCAGTGACGTCACGTCTTTTATCCTCTTACAAAAATTGACTTCAAAATCTGCAAGGCGCCCTTGTCGCATATCATGTGATAGCAGGAATTGACCCCACCAATCTCATCGTTTTAGGAATGCAGTTAATGAAGATAGGTCAGAAAATGTATCTCAACATACTGTTATACAGTATATAAATTTTGTTTAATGTAAATTTGCCTGATGACTCTAGAAAGACTTCAAAAATTATTTTTTACCAGTTTCGTTGGTTTTTTTAGATTTACTTCTTTTTCCAAAGCTATTCGAATGCTATTAATTTTACCGGTAAATTGAGTTGAAATTCAGAAGATGCTTGATCTGATAAGAATGA
>BGPR01000022.1:2648628-2836752 GCA_013235015.1 Araneus ventricosus | reverse complement strand
AGAAAAAGTCATTTGATATTAATAAAATTTGAATTCAGCTCATATATACTCAACTCTTAATTTCAGCTCTTATTTCTTTTATTTCTAACTAGCCAACTTTCGGCGACCAGCTGGTTCGCCTGTTTAAATTGGTTTTTATTTTTGAATTTTATATTAATTATTGCGTTACCCGTCGCAGTTTCAGCCACGATAACTCAGCAAAGATGAACAAAACAAAAAAAAACTGAATATTTTATTGTATTTGACAGACAGTAAAATATTTAAAGACGTAAATTTTAAAATGCCAGCGGTATAATTCTATATGATGCATCGCAGTTAACGAAACTTACAAATTAAGTTTCAAATAGCTTTCACTCAATTCATCTATCACTCATCGGTAGAATGATTAACGCTGAATATGGTAGTGAAAGCCGAACATGCTGGAGGCCCGTGTGAACCAGTGGATACAGAAAGTGAGGCGGCAAAAAATTCATAGAAATCTAAAAGTCCCGGGAGTATAGGAGGTAGACAAAAAATTTAAAAATTAGTTTCCCCGAACACTACTGCCTTTTTGTAATTCCTAGTTTTAGGCTGCAATTTCTAGTTTCTAATATCAAATTTGATGAGTTATCACTTGAGGAAATTCAAGTTTGGCGGCAATACTGTACTCATAATCCTAACCAAAATTTTAACAAAAAATTACCTATAATTCATGCCTCATAATTTTAAAATGGCAGGAAAGCATGAGATTAAATGCTTGAAGAAAGGACGAAACTCATTTCAGTTTGCCTCACACACAATAAAAACAAACAAACCTGAAATCAAATATCTGTTGCCACGCTTTATAAAAATATTACTTTGAAGCAGGTGTCTATAAAATATTTCAGAAATGCAGTGAATACTAAAGCGAAAATTCTGCTTTGGAGTCAATTTCCCAAGAAAACAATTTATACTATCACAACCGTAACAATTGCACAAAAGCGCGTTAATAAAAGATTTGCTGAAATAATGAGATGTTTTGAATTTTATTTACAACAATAAAAACATTGTTGCAATTCATGTTTCAAAACATTTTGAAACATTAATTAAAATTGAACAAACTGTTGCATGGAAATAAGATCGGTGTCATTGAAAAGCCAATATTTTATCTTTAAGATGATGTAAAAATGGGTTTTCTTTGCGATAATAGGATCCGAAGTTATTCCGGAAAAACGTGTAAATTTAAAGCAATTTTTAAATAACTTAAATTCTAATTAAAATTTCGAAAATTCGTTTCTTAGTAAGAACCTACTCCCCAAAAAGCAATCGCCTGCAAAATTTCAAGTTTTTAGTCCCAGTGGTTTGGGAGATTTCGTGATGAGTGAGTGAGTCATGGCATTTGCCTTTTATATATAAAGATTAGTAATTTATGTACTATACACTATAAATAGTGCGAAACAAATAAGTTCTCTTCTTTATTATGCATCACACAAAAGCCAATGTTTAATAGCTACAATAAACAATAAAATTATAGATTTTGTTCTATTTTCTGTCTTTTAAAAAATATGTGCATTTTGTAATTTATTTGATGATACTTGTTGTTGATGATGATACTTATTTTGTTGTGTACAGTATTTTTCATGAATGTAATTCATTAAAGTATTCTTTAAGAATACGTTATTTTTATTAAACCTATTTAATAAATCATAAAATATGCTAAATTTGTGTATAAAAATATTTGCAGGAATGTAGTTTTTTCCGGGTAGAGGTTTTATAGAAGGGATGAAAAATTAATGAAAATGTGTCACGTAAGAGGGGGGGCGCAGCTTTGCCAGTTCTGCCAAGGGCGCAGGATAACCTCGGTACGGCCCTGAGTTCGAGAAGCAGATGAAGCGATTTAATTTATGCTTGACTATATTTTGAAGGCATATTGGGACATATTTGATTATTAACTTTCTAACACACTACCAGCAATTTGTTTTAGTTTTTCTGTATACAATCCCGGGCTATTTTTTATTGCTTTTGATATGTAACGCTTGCGATATATCCACATACTTTTACAACAAAGCGAATAGCTATTTATATGCAACGCTATAATACTGTCGATTGTTAAATTGTATGAAACAATCGAGACGGGGTTTCTCTGTTACCCGAGACAAAATATCTTCCGTGGGAGTAACTACGAGTATGAGGGTGAGAAGTTCCTCATTCTAGCGGCGTTCCATATAAGTAAGCAGGCTCTCGGTTCCCCTGGAAATAATGGTGTTGTTGCTGGGTAACGATCCCATCGCCTAAGACGGGATCTACCTCTTTTTGAGGACTTCATGCATGAGATGATCATAGTGGTGTCTATTTTGCATGATTTTCAGCTCCTATGTCATTATCCGAGGAGATCCGGTCATTTAGTCTCTCCGTATGTCCTCGAGCCAGGGTGAACTATTCCTTCTGATTAGCCGAGGCAAGAGGTTAAAATGTTTGACATGTTTTAAGTTTACGCCTTAAAAATATTGCAATAAATAACTCTGGAAGTTTCCCAGAAATCTTTTCTTTTTTTACGGATTTAAATAAATAAACTTCCAAAAGTGTTTTACTTATTCATAAATATGTTTAGGGTATTTTTTGCAAAACTACTGATTCTTTATCTTTTTTTAGTATTTCGTAATACTTTTTAGAACATAATTTTTTAACTTATTGAGTCTATTTTTTTTTTCACGCTTTCTGAAACTCCAATTTTTTTAGTTTTATTCTTGCATAAATTCTACGTACTCTAAAAATCAAGATCTTAAAGCCAATAAAAAATCCCACTTTTTAAAATGTAAATTCTATAATCTTATTACATATAGATTGTTAAAATTACGTTGAAATGCCAAAAAGGGATGGTGATTTAGTTTGGAGTTTTGCAGTTAAAAAAAGAAACTCGAAAGGCTCAATGAAAATTAATGAAACTTATAAGAATTCCGTAAAAAATATTCTCATCTTTAATTCATGACCAGAAAATGAGGAAAACAATTACTTTTGATCGCATTCTAAACTGTAATCTTAAGAATTTTGCATCAAAATAGTAAGAAGCAATTGCATTGTTTAACTTTTTCTTAAGGGCTGTACAGATGTTGCACCAGCAGATTTTTTTCCTCATCTGGGGGTAGTACAAATGTTGTCCGCTAATCCAATCAAGTTTCACTTCCCTCTTGTAGCTAATTGGCAGGGTGTCGAATCATCCAGTAGATAGTTTCTCTTTCCTCCTGTAACTAATTGGTGGGATATCAAATCATCCAGTAAATAGATTCACTTGTCTCCTGTAGCTAATTGGTAGAGTTTCGAATCATCCAGAAGATATTTCCATCTCCTTCCTACATATAATTAGCAGCGTTTCGAATCATCTGGTAGGTATTTTCATTATCCTGTCTTTTTTATCGCCATATGTGTGATGGATCAATTGATTTCTAATTGGGACTACCGAGATTCGTAAAGGATGATATATGTCATCTTCCAAAGACTTGAAAAGAGGGGAAGTACTTTCCTCTTTCTTCGCCAAAATCCTCGTCTTAAAAAAGAACATTCGGATTTCGTCCAGCTGCAATCTAAAGTTTAATAAAATCCCAATAAATTGGTCAATTTGAACACAATTGGTATTTGTTTAACTATAGATTTTATGTACGACAAGTATGCAGACTTAGATCATCAAATCCATAACTGATTAATGTTCTTTAAATACCATATTACTTGAAGCACTTTACACTAATTTCGTCAGAAAACGTCTGAGTCAATAAGCATTGAAAAAAATATTTAACGCCATAGTGCAAAATATTCTCATAGTGCACTGTTTTTAAGAGCAACATTTTTTTAAAGCAATTTCATAACAAGACAAGACACCACTTCATGCCCCTGCAACTATAACCTTTCTGTTATTTAAACAGTACAGAGGACATGAAGTGGAAGAGACAATCAGAAGACGCTCCCTAGCTATCTCTCGCTCTGACCAAAAACCTGAGGGGGTATTATTTATATGGTTGACAAGACCCATGTCCAATTACAAGTTAAGTACATAAAGAATACATTTACAAAATTATGCTTCGATTTTTCGTTCTCATATACTACACTTCCATGCAAGAATGCTTACGGATAACACCATTCACTCGTTGCATTTCTCTAACATAAAGTGTATCTACTCTAAATCAACATTTTTGGGCTGAAAAGGAACGAAAAGTATTGGACAAAGCAAATTTGAAAGAAATATCAGAGTGTACGTAGATCACTTTGCTACACTAATCCTCATTAGAAATTTTATAGTTTCTGAAGGACTTAGATGCTTATAGTTGGAAAACTTTGGCAGTTTGACAACTTTGTAATATATCTGTAACATTTTAACAGTTTTATCCCTGGATAAGTGGCCTGTCCTGCCTATCGGGCCAGAAGGCTCGAGACCGAAATTCTACCAAAGAAGTGAAAGAAGTGAATGAAAATGATGAATAAATCTAGTGAAGTTAAATTCGTCGAAATAAAACGTCCTTTAGTTTAGCGCTAAGCGAAAGTTTAAAGAATAGGGTGCCGGCTTAGGTGTTGTCTTTGTCAAGTGACTGCGGTACGAAATTGCAATCTCACACCTAAACTAGCCCTCGTGTAGCTTCAAAACTGAACGTTAATCTAACTAAATAAAACCTGAATAGGTAGTACTGTTTGGCCTTTTCTTGACAGGAGATACATAAATAATTACTTTTTCAGATAATATAGATAGCCATCAAATGATGCTAATTGTAATTCTTTTTTTTTTCATGAATTTTATCAATAAAACTGCTCTTTTAGAGATGAAATCTGTTTTTCACGGATAAAATAATGCTTTTCAAAGTTTGACTCAATCATCAATAAATTCGATACGAAAATCGTCTGATTTAAAAAGCAAGACTATAATTCAAAACATATTTCAAATCGTCGCTTAACAAGCAATACCACCTATCTCAATTTTGTAAAGTTTCAAACAGGAAGAAGAAACTGAGTTTTTAGTAACAAGCAACCAACATTTCTTTTTTAAAAACATATATCCTGAATATATGTTTTTTCATATCTGGTAGGAACATGCGATCTCTTGCTCATATCAAATCTTAACAAAAATTTAGAAATATTCGTTATTGGTTGCGAAAAATTCAATTGTTTGCTTCCTCTTTGAAATTTTGAAAAGTTGAGATAGGTGGTGTTTCTTGTTAAGCGACCAAAGGCTCCATATTCTTCCATGTCGAATAAATGAACTTCGATATGTAGAAAACTCCGTAAATCTAACGTATTATTTGTTGTATATTGTATGTGTCATGCGAAGCTGATTTGAATTGGAAAAAGGAATTTAAAAATTTACTAAATCGATGAATTACAAAGATGATAAGAATTATCAGATCTCATGTCGTACGGTAATGCGACAGTTTAAAGATTTCTTGAGTACCTAATCGACATTTAGCACTCTCGGGAAGAATTTCCATTTGAGGCACAACTTTAGCATTGTAATAACTCGACCTACCCGCTCTGGTGGGTCAACTGTTCGCAAGAAATCAATACAGTAACAACCGCCGATAGGGGTGATATCTAAGGAATTATTATCATCTTGGTGAAACATCACGCCTTCGTAATTTCTTCACGCAAGGAAACAAGTCCTGTTGCAAAAAAATTATCAAAGATATTGAAATTGCATTTAAAAGCAGCAACTAATAAGAAAACAATTTATTATTACTATTTATTACTTAAACTAAAAAATTAAGCGAAATTGAAATGGTTCTTATCAAGCTTCATGCCTCACAGGTCTTCATATTCCATCTTGTAACTATTTGCAAATTGAAGTAAAATAAAGTGAATGATTTTTTTTAATAGTTGCATCTAAATAATACTGCTATGCAATGTTTTTAGGATTTCTTGGTTATTGTGCTTTTTTTAAATTGTTATTTTTTCTAATGGTATTTAAAAATACAGCATTTGGTAAAGAAACGAAAACATGCTGACTAAATGTAAATAATTATTATTAAGGGTTTCAGTAACAAATTTAATTCACTCGTTTGCCTCAAGGAAAACAAACCCAACAGAGGTATTAACGAAATAAACAAAAATATCACAATCTCTTGACCTTTGCTTATTTAAATATGTGTGAGCTTTCCTAAAAATTTCGCTTAATTGCCTTGCTAATAACGAAGATAATTTATCAGAAACTCTTCCTCAAAGCTTAATGGAATAACTTGAGGAGAGTTGAGAGTTTGTTAATGTTCCCACATTCAGAACGAATCAACCCAAATAGCACAAGTTGCTCAACAATATTACTACGATATTGTATACAGCATTTAGAATATTGAACAAAAATATCGCACAATATCTTTTTGCTAATAGGAAAGGCATTTTGAAGTGTGAGGACTTTTAGTATTTGAGAAGGACATAATAAAGCAAATCAGTATGCTCTCAAACAAAGGAATGACTGATTTGCTAGATGAAAGGCCCGGTTTGAAGCTATACGAGTATTTTGTCTGATGAATCTTACAATTTTGAGACGTAATCAGACATCTGCGTCTGTAGCTCGTTTCCTAAGCTTCCACTGTGAGGTCTTTTGAATATCTGTGTTTTAAAAGGGCACCTAGCCCTATATACATTAGATCTTCAAAACAAACTCATTTTTACCCGATTTCCGTCTCTGCTGTCGGGATACCGTGATCCACCTCAGACAGTGAAGGCATAAAGTAATCAGTAGAGTCAAAATGCATATATATTTGCAAAAAAGTAGTTTGGATAGAAAAATAATAAATTAATATTCATGATTCATTTCGTGCGGCATTAGTTTTATGAAGTATGAAGTATAGCATTTTGGTTCATAAACCGATTGAATCCATAAACAATTACTGTCCTATGTTAAACAAAAAAAATGACGGAATAATATAAGTTATCTTCAAATGAAGAGAACTTATATTATTCCGGTAACATTGGTGAATATTTTTGTACTTTTAGTAATGATTTTTTTTGCTTTACTACTCTATATTGGGGATGAGTTTTCTGTTTTAATATTACTTTTCGTTAATATTAGTCTCATTTTTTCTCTTAAAAAGCTATGTAATAAAGCTACAGCCGCCCGAATGGTTGGAGTTCGCCATAACACGTACCCAGATATACAGGGTACTCACTAAAATCCTTTACACACACACCATTTAACTTCAGAACGACGGCAGCTATATTCATGAAAGTGATGTCTAGGCATATTAAAATGTTCATGCGCTGCACTATGGCACCCTTACAGAGCCACCTGGCTGAAAATTGCAGAGTTAGCGTTCCTATCTCGAAAACGGTACTAGACAGAGAAAAAATATCAGTTACAAAATTATAGAGCGTTGTAGACAATACAAAAAGACACCTTGTACACATTGAGACAAGAAAAACAGAAAGCTTAAAATTCACATTTTTTTTTTCTGTTCGCATTTTCCAAAACTGTGTCGTCACAAGACGTGGACAAAAGGAGAAAATTTTATTTTTCGGACAAAAAAAATGACTCCAATAAATTTTTTCCTGTGGGAATAACTTAAACAGCAGGTGTATGCAATCTTTTCGCCAACATTGTAGACTTTCGATGACCTATTACTGCTGTTTGTGCTGTCGCATCAACTGATAAGCTAAAAACTGTGGAAAGTGAAATTCAAACAAGGACCCAAATCTTCATTGTAGATGACGGTGTGCAGTTTGAACACTGAAAATAAAGGTATCTAGTGATAACTTGTTGTTCTTCTCTTTTTAACATGTTTTGTGGCGTAATAGTTTCGGAATCGCGAATAAACAAATGTGCATTTTGAGCGTTTTGTTCTTAGCATTAATGTGCACAAGGTGTCTTTTTGTACTAATTCGATAACACTTTAATGCAACTTTGTAATAGACATTTTCCCCTATCTTGTACCGTTTTCGAGATAGGAACGCTAATTCCTGAGTTTGCACCAGGTGGCTCTGTAAGTGGTCCCATCGCTTAGCGCATAGCCAATTTACTATACCTCCCGTTAATCTGAAATTAAGAGGGGAGTGTAAGGGTGGTGCACCGTGTAATCAACAATTTTGAAAGTATGAAGAACATTTTTTCACCTTCTAAATTTTTAGTAATAATGAAAATTTCAGCCTTTTAAATTGTGCAAAATATCTCTGATAGGACAAATTATTGAGTGTAATGTGTTATTCTTAAGTATTCTACCCAAATAGCACAATATGCTCTAAATATAGTTACGATGTCTTCCCAGATAGCACGTAAGTTTGCAGCAAGTTTGATTTTGACTTGTTATTAGCTTGTCATAGCAAATTTGACGCGTCAAATTTGAAGCGAACTTGTAGCAAATTCGCCGTGACAACTAGCGCCACATTCCTTGCGTTGCAAGTCTGCTGCAAGTTCACCATGACAAATAGCGCCACCTCCTTTGCAATGCAAATTTGCAAAACAAGCTTCATGCAAAAATAGCACAAAGAGATTATTATCTTTTTCTCTGTTTTAAAAAAAATATCCGATTTTTAATAGCATCTCCTAGACCGTCCTTCTTTTTATTAATTCAATAAATCAATGATAATTTGTAAACAAACTAACTTTTTTATAAAAAAAATTTTGAAACATTTTCCATCTTTTAACTAAAAGTTTTTACTTTAAAGAAAACTATATCGCCTTTTTCTTAATGTTGAAATTTTAACATTTATAAACAAAATTAAACCTAAAAAACAGTCAGTGTTTGTTGAAAAATAATAACTTATACATTTTGTCCCATTTTAAAGTAATTACTTTTGAACTCTAATTTCATAATTTATTCTACTAGCAAAACGTAGTTATTAGCGAAAATCGCTCTCTCTTTGACTTCAAATCATATTCTCAAATCAAAAAATTAATGAAATCAAGAAAATAGTTTAAAATAAATGGTATACGAATCGAATCGAACGATCTATTAGCGAAATCTATCTTCTCCTCACGTAGTCGATCTGACGGAGTGGTATCGACGTCTGGTTCCTAAGCGGTAGGTCGCGAGTTCTATCCCGGGTTGTGTTCGTGTTCTGTTTTTGCTATAATTTGCAATGAGTTTGCACGGCAAGCTTGCTGCAAGTTCGTTCCATGATGACTTAGAAGCTTTCGTTAACTTGCTGCAAGCTTGCACTCTTGTCATGACAAATTTGTGCCAAGCTTGCTGCAAACTAAAATTGCTATCTGGGTTCACTATATTGCACAGCATTCAAAATATTGAACAAGATCGCAAAAATATCGTACAATATCTTTGTGCTAATAGGATGCTCGAGACTGTAGCTCTTCTGGCCGAGGGAAGATTCATCAAATATGGACGAGGTTTCTGATTTGTTTATTTTGGTTTCACAGAACTTCCGTAGTGAGGGTTCACTTCCGTTTCCCATTGACTCTCCAATTTAAACCATCGCCAAATCCAATTGGATTCCATATCAAGCGCACATTTCGAATCAGTTCTTTCTCGAGTACACAAAGCGCCAAAAGAGCAATAAAGAATAATTATGGCAACCTTTCCTCAAAATTAGACTCTTATCTTAAGTAAACATTGAGAGCTACAACAATAGACGAGTTTTCTGTATTGTTTATTTACATTAAAATGCCGTAACTACGTCATTCCGGTGTAATGCTAAGTCAATGGAACCTTCAAAGCGGAAGTTCGGGTTTTTAATGTAAATAAACAAGCCCGAAAACTCGTCCTAAGAACATGAAAATTAATATTTTCGAAGTATTCTTAAGCCATAACATTAGAAAACTCCACTTTAAACATTAATTAATATCTTCAAACAGAATATTGAAATTTTGAAGATTCCCATTAACTTAACATTATTACTGGAAGTTGATGGGTAAGGCGGAAGTAATACTTTAAAGTAAGTCAACAAAACAGAAAACTCATCCATTAATATCTGGTTAGGCTTTACCACTGCTGATTACGATTTGTCCCCACAGTTTATAAGTGATGAAGTTTATGTCACCCAACAACCAGTCGGAACACTCGATGGATGACGTCAGATTTTCTATGTTCTGACTGAAATTCTGACGTTCCGGATGTCATGCCTGTGTTTAACTTCACTTCGTTTAAACCTCCTTATTGGCTAGTTCAGCCGGACCAATGCGCTTGCGCTCCTAAACCAAAACAATATTCCCGTGCTATACTGACAATGTTTTCGATTTGGAAACGTGGATATTGTGTTGTTTTCACGGTATCGAAGGCAATGAATTGAGACAATTTTTTTCTATTCAAAATAAATATTTTCTTCTTATCCTCAGCTCTGAAGTAATTATTATTTTGTGCTGCATTTATGAGCTATTACCCGTTTTCGAATGCTATAAAATTTTGCTAGTAAAGAAATTAAAGCCTATGAAATAGTTAAATTTTCAAAATAGTTTATTAAAAATTCAAATATAAGAAGAATCTTCAACCGAAAATAATTTTATAGTTGCAGTTTTCTTTTAAAGAATATTAATACGGATAATTATCGGTAAAAAATTTTCCTTGATGAAAAATAAGTTCTTATTTTGTATATTACCATTAGCATCCACAATATTTTAACCTGCGATTTATAAAAAATAGTTATTTCTAATTGTCTTTATTTAGTTTCCAAAACTGTTTTATTTTCTGTATAAGTAATAGCAGGGCAATTCTGGTAAGTATTACTCGCTCTGTCCAAAAATATTGTATTCACTATATAAAACACAAATGTTTGAAGCTGATGTAATTAAACGGGAGACAATACTTGTGTGTGACTGAAGGTAAAAATACTATAAACAAATAGCCAGCCTTATAATTTGTAGTTACTATTAGTACTTGGTTGGCGTTGATTTGTAAATATTAAAAATTTATCAGTGAGAAAAATTTTGCATGTTTTATTTGTATAAATGATAGATAATCTTTTTTTAATTGGTAACTTTCTTTTGGCTTATTTCTTAGCTGAATTTGGCTGTTTTTAAATCACCATTCATTTGTTTTCATTAGAGTCTTGGCAACCTTTTTTGTTGCCAAGAAAGAAAAATTTTGGCAATAAGAACAACATTGTGTCTGTTCTGACACATGTTTAAGAATGGAAAATTTGATGAAAATAGTGTCCCTTTCCAAAAAAGCAATTTCTAACAGAATAAACTAATTCCAACTAAGTTTTTTGATACATTTCAAAATTTGCTGTTACTGAAGAATGAGTAAAAGTTGAGAATGGTGCTATTAAACATATTGTAGCTTACTTGTTCCTAGAAATGGTTTGATCTCATTATATTTGGAATGTAAACAAAGGAAGTAATTAACTGGAACTGTATGCTGTAAATTTAATGAAAAGTTCATTTGTTTACAATATTTTTGGACAGTAGCGAGACTAAGTACTTTCTCTGAATGCAGACACTTGTTAACTAGTGCAAAATGGATTGTAAGTTATATTTAATGTTGCGTATCAATTTTTTACTATAAAGCTGTTTTATTCTGTGCTTTTTCCCTTGCAATATATATTTAAAAGGATTTATATGAATTCATTTTGTGTATCAACAAAATATTAATTTGTACGATTAAATTTATTTTATATAATCGACTTGAATGATTTTTTAAAGCTGATAGTTTGTTTGAGAACTTTATTGCTGAACAATGTATTCAAGATTGCTTGTTTTTTTTTTTTTTTAAAGTTTGAACTTGCTAATTGTGAATTGTATTATTTATTTTGAAATTTTATTGTACATTTATTATATTCAAAATTTTGTATACTGTTCATCAAAATTGCATGCTTATTTGTTGAAATTATTATTTTTAAATTCATTAAACATTTTTACCACTTCATTTATTAAATTTATTTACTATTTATGAATTATGTGCATTTATTAAAATTGTTACATATTCAAAATATATTTCTACTTCTATTTTTAGTTTAAAATTGTCATTATTCACACTGTGCTTATTTTTATACCCACCTTTTCTGAATTCGAATTTTCGGATACATCAAATTTTTATTGTGGTCCTATAGGCATTGAATTAGTGTAATTCCACTTAATGAGGAATTATTCTAATTTGTTGATAATTTTAATTCTGTTTAATTCTTTTATTATTTTACCTCAGTTATTTAGGTTTACATATTTTTAAATCTTCAGTTTTTTTTTTTTTATCAATTTCTTAAATTCAAAATGTTTCTTTTATCTTTGCTTCTGTCATAATTTTATTTTATAAAGGTATTATTCATAGCAATTTTGGGGGAAATTATGTTGGAATTCTAAAGTAAATTTGTCAAGTCTTACATTTTTGCCTGCAAATCTTATTTTATAGTTTAAAGCCTAAATACCTGTCATAAATTCTTGCAATTATAGTTTATTATTTAAATTTTCTTTCACGTTTTTGAATCAAATGATGTACTAGGATGCTATGCTGTGTGATCAGCTAATAGTGTAATACGTGCTAGTGCATTGTGATTTTTAAACTTGAAATGTTGCAAATTTTAAGGCAGCTTCTAATCGAATGAACTATAAATTTAGGTACCTAGGGAAAGTGTCTAGTCTAAACTGAGTTTTGTTGATTATAGGAATTTGAAATCATTTTACCTACTTAAGTTAAAAATATGAAGTAAATTAATGTAATTTTGAGTGAATTCTCTTAATAAAATTTTCTTTATGAGTTATACAAATGCAACTTTTTTTGTAACATTTTTTAGTTAAATCATCTGTACCACTTTCCAAAGGGTTTACAAATTCAAATACTGAAAGGAAGAAATTGCTGAAATTATTATTTTTTTTCATAAATAATGTGAATATTAATTATTATAGATGAAAAGTTTTCCTTTTATGAAAACTAGTTCTAATTAATTTTGTACAATATTATTATCATTGTAACAGTCATATTGTGCATGAAATTTGTACCTAAAGTTTTATACCAAAAATTCTTAATGATTCATCTTTATTTGGCATACAAATTTGGTACTTTTGTTTATAAGTAGCAGCTAATAATTCCAGAAAGTAGTTCTCCCTATCTTGGATCCAATGCAAAAGCTAAATCAATAACCCTTCAATACACACACCCATTTTTGGAACATTAGTATACGGTCAGGGTCATTTGGACCCAAAATTGTTAGACATTTATTCCTTGTTTTATTGGCTATTTGTACAAAAATAAAATATGGTCAATGTTTAAGAATATTTTTTCGTACATATAACTTTTATTTGAGACACAAATGCAATTTTTAATACGAAAAAGGAAAGTTGAACTTATCTCCTTTTTTCCATGCCTTTTCTGTATTCTTTTCTTCATTGCTGCGCACGTTCGTATGCTGTAATAGCCATAACGTTAGATGAATCTGGAACACTATCAAGGGTCAATTTGACCCTAATCCCCCCGTAAAAAGTGAGAAACACCATTTCATCGGTTTCTGCTGTTCTTATCTTTTTCTTTTATCTTCCCCATGAAGGTACAGGAAGTAACAGGGGCAAGGTTTTACAAATTCCTAGAATTTCTTAACAAAAGAGAAAGGGTGGGATCAAAAAGACCCCGTGCATGTGCTGACGGGTTAAAATAACTGAATAGTAGATTTAAAAAGATATAGACAACTTATCTTAAAATTTTTAATTATCATGAAATGGATGACTGGAATCTTAACTCCAGCCAACCATTTCATGATTACTATTAAAAATTGTCAATAAGAAAACATGTGTATGCTGTGTTTATGTACAGATGTGGTGTAATCCTTTTTTCCCTTATAGTTTTTCTTTCCACTTTTAATTTTTTAGATGATGGTGTTTTCATTATTTATACTTTTGATTTTCAGTAGTCTTCATTAGTTTTTTTTCTTATGCCACAAAAGCATTGTCAAATGGCATGCTTCTCTTTCTCCCAATTTTGAGATTGCAACAAAATTTTTGAGATAAAAATAGGGCTTTGGAATTATTTTTTCTTGAAAACAGAGTTGCAAGTCAACAAGACTCTGCTATAAGTCAATGAAACGTATTATAAGTACAAATATATTATTTCTGCATAGAGTGTTTATATGGTGGTAGCTTTATTGTTTATTTTTAAAGAATAAAAGGCTTTTCTAACCAGGGCAGATAGGCTATTATACAGGCAGTTGACAGAGAAGACTTGTCTTTCTTTTATTGACTTCAAAAGAGTATTTTTCTATTTCTTTGTCAGAAATCCCATTTTAAATAGATATCCTAAAATTTCACTTTGTGATGGTTAAGAAAAATATTATTTTCACAATTTTTAAAGTTTCATCCAATTTTTTAAAGTGATAGTTTAATTTTATAATAAAAGTGCATGTTCTTAAGATAAATATAATAACACAGATATACCATACACAATTGCTATTTTTTATTTTGATAAATTGCTTATTATTTGCTTCATTTATTTTTTAAAATTGATGTAATAACTTTAGCCTTGTATGTGTTAAATCCATTTGAGTCGAACATCTTTCTGTGGCTGTGGTGCTGCAGGGTGGAGAGGAGGATGCTGACTCAGTTTTATTCTCATCATCTGACTACGGTGCAGAATTATGTGATCCAACCCAAAACAGCCCTTGTCTAGTTTTAAAACAAAATATCAATCATATTATACAAAATGTCATTTGATTTTCTTAAAAATTGACATCTACAGGAAAGGATCATAATTGTGAGAATTATTTTTTTGTTTATTCTGTTATTTGACCAATATGGTTTCAGAATTACTCAAATGTGACATTGATATTATGCATGATTAACTATGATATTGATAAATAGGAAATGAAGAATCTGAAAATAACAAAGTGGCTTATTACATGTGGAACATTTTACTCATCATTTCTGAAAATTTCCAGGAAAAGAAAAATTTCAGATTGCAAAGTTTTGATTAATTGTCTAAACACATTTCTTATGAACTTTAGAAGTTCATTACTTAGAACTCATTATTTATCATATCAAATCAATTGCCTCCTTAAAGTCTTAAGTTAGGGTAGGAGAAATAAATCATTTTGGGTTTGTTGTGTTCACTGTACATATATTATAAATGGGAATAGTATTTCCATTACTCAAAAAGGAAGGAAGAAAATTATTCAACAAATGTTTTCTTATTTATTGGTTTTAAAAATTTTTGTACAAGAATCCGTATGTCATTTATTTATTTTATTTTTAATCTTTACTTTCCATGAAATGATATGTAGTCACTGAATACCTTTTTGACTGATTCTTTAATGTTTTTGGGTAGTTATAGTATAAGTTGTAAATTGTTTTAAATAATTTAATTGTACCAATCGCTTTTGAATTTGTAGGTTTTAGCAGAATGTTCAAACTTGAATCTTATATTACACCTCTTCTTTTGAGCTATGTGGATAGATATATTAAGAATCTTAAGCCTGAGGACTCTCAGGTGAGTTAGTCTTATCATTAGTTATCATATTGTTTGTAAATGCAATTTGAGAATCTCTGAGGTTTTCATATCTGATTGAATTTTGTCTCTCTTTGCAATTATGATGCTTTGTAAAATTTGAATGTTCTTTAATTTGTTTTTACTTCCTTCGCACTGTTTTTATAATAATTCCTGAAGCTTTTTAATAACTTTTTTAGTATGTATCAAGGTATTTGATCAAAATATTACCAGTATTATTTGAAATTCAATCCTGTCAACCATTCATTTTTAAAACTATGATAACTAATAAAGGTTTGTAAAATATAGATGGATCTTCAAAAATTTATGCTGGAACTTATTCAGGCATTATTCTGAACAAAGGAAATTTGTATGTTAACTTGTTATTTATCAAGCATCCTTGTCTGAGAGCAGTAGGAAAACCTTAACCTTCTGGGCTCGGCCCACCCGAGACTGCCCCGTTCAACTGGGGACTGACTGGGACGTTTTCAGGTGTTTGGGGGAGGAAGGTTGTTCCCAAGACCACCTGGAAGAATGGGTTGTGGGTCCTCTGACAGTGATTGTTTTGCGGTTTTGACTAGTCATTCCGTCGGAGTGAAGAAAAAGAGAGTGAAACTGCATTTAGTATATCAGAAGAAGAAAAAAAATCTAATTTTTTTTTCTGTACATTTCATTACAATATCTATAAGGAAATTTTTTACTTATTTTATGCAAAAGATATCAAAACTGCTAATTTTGGTAAAAACTTTAAGAAAACTCTTTCCCCCCCCCCCCCTTTTTATTTAACACTTTTATTGACTTATTTTTCAAAAAGAAATCTTTCAGATCTCAGTTTTTTTTAAAAAGTAAATTTAACTACTAACTGATTTATTTTTTGTTTGTTTGTTTGCATTGCTGCAAGCAAAATTTACTGAAGAAAATTATTTAGATACCTTAAATCTTTCGAATTTTTCTCAAATTCTGTTTTTATCAACTTTTCATGATTTGTACATTTTAGTGAAATATAGTGACTATTAATTAGTGTTAAAATTAACTACTAAAAAACATAAGTTGAAAACTGCAAACAAGATTGCTGAATAAAATATTGAAATAAAGTAAAATTTGCCATGCATTTAATTTTATTTTAAAAAACAACTACTGTATCAATAATTGAAAAATTAGAAACCGCTTGATATACATCTGTTTTATAAAAAAAATTCCTGATGTTGTGCTAGTCCAATTTCATGTTGAAAGTGTTATATTGAATTTGGTATATACTAATTATGAAATTAATTTAAAAAGACTTAATATGGCTTCTCAACTGATAATTTGATATACTGGCTATATATGGATATATAGGCTCAGCAAGATTTTTTGCGTTATATGAATAAAATGAAGAATATTTTAGCTATAAGTGATAAGTTTTCCGAAGAATAATGTGAGGATGTGTTTTTGTATGTTTTATTATGTATTTTAATTGTAATGTGCTTAAATTTCCAGATTTCTAAAAAAAATGAATGAAGAACTAATGATTTTATTTCTCATTTATGTACTAATAGCACACTTTGTAGTAAAAAAGCAGAAGATACTTTAATTTAAAGTGACAATTTAATTATTTGCATTTCAATAAAAAAATGCTTTAAAGAACTAAATTATTTTGTTGAAGAAAAGAGAAAGGCTAGTTAAACTAATGCACTTAAATGCCAATATTATAAGATAGTTTTTTTTTTTTTTCTGTTAAGAAGGAAGTCCATTGTACACTGAAATTGAAATTGTTCTTCTTGTATAAACTAAGAAAATTTTAATAAACAAAATGGCTCTCTTAACCGTATTGCAAACTACATTACTGATGACCAGTAAAAAATATTGATGTATATTTTATATCAACATTTTAGTCAGTCATTTTGTGTCATACATTTAAAAAGTAATTATATTTGAATAAATTTTTCTGCATTACGCAAGAAGTATACAAAAAGTTATGGACGGAAATTAATCATTTGTAATAAATTTAAAATATCACCATTATCCTTTCATTAAAAGGTTTTATGCTTAAGAAATGAGCAAATACATCTGTGATAAAAATTTTAAAAAAATCATTCCTGTTGCTTCAATCGCTATTTTCCTATTGAATGTGTGATGAGCTTTTTAATGCAAACAACATTATTGGCTACTTGTAAAAAAATACTGATTGGCATTCTATGTCAAATTTTAGGTTTTGTGTTATTATTTAAAAAAGTATTTATATTTGGATGAATTTTTATTCATTACACAAGAAGTATATAAAAAAGTATGGAGGAAAATTTAACAGTCATAATTAATTTACAATATCACCTTTTTTTTATTATTAAAAGTTTTCATACTTAATAAATGAGCAAAAAGATTTGTAAAAAAAAGAAATTTCAAAAATCCATCCCAGTCATTTCAATAAATGTTTTCCTATTTACAATGCGGGATGAGCTTGAAACCGCAAATGACAATCACTGGCCATTGTTTCTGTGTTTACAACTGATAGCGCAGCAGCGGGAGACCGGCTCCTGGAATTTCTGAAGGAAGGAACAATCCATTCTGCTTCTGCGATCGTTAAATTACTCAGGGTTTTGAGGCAGTAGAATTTTTACACCACCCAGGCTCAGAGAGTTAAAGGGATTCCTTTTTATATGATTTATTATTGAATGAGAGGTTAATTGATATTTCTTTATCAATTCTTCCCTTGTTATGTAAATGGATTTGCGATTCTAAAAACTATACAGGTACTTAAAAAATATGTATCTGTTTTCACCATTAAAATTCAACCATGAGTTGCTTTTGAGGCTTGCTTTCTGCTTTGATATTTTTAAGTTTTTTTTTTTTTTTTTGATGTTACAAAGATCAATATTCTCTAATTTAGTTTTGAATTTTTCTGTATTTTCAACTGTTTTTACTTCTAATTTGATTTTTAGAAATTTTATATAATGAAGATATTGATAAAAAACTTTTTGAAAGAATCACCTCAATCTCTTTGAGAAATGGAAGCTCATTTGGTGCAAATTGCACAAGTTGTTAGATTATAACTATAGAAATTTCAACAGTGAGAATATGGTTTTCATAACGTATTCAAACGCATTTTGGAAAAAGATTGTGACAAAATTTTGTTACTCTATGCAAATTTTCTGTTAAATATTGTAAAGCCAAATTCATTTGAATTTACTTCTTTCAATCCAAAGAGTGATTCCCTTGATACTTTTTTACAAACTTATTTTAGCAATAATCATTATGAAAAAGTTTGGAAAATTATCAAAATGGTATTGATACTGTCACACAGACAAGGAGATTTTTCTGTGAACAAGGAACTGGAAATAGAAAATTTAAAAGATGCTTCATATATTTCCCAGCGTGTAATTCATGAATTTATTAAGCGGTCTGGGGCTATTTATGACTTAAAAATTACTAAAGAAATGAGTACGGCTGCCACCTCAGCTAGAGAAAAATACATGCAGTATTTAAAAAGTGAAAGATCCAAAGAAAAAACTGAAACAAAAAGCTCTAGAGGCGGAAATAGATTTTTTAAAACAAAAGAAAATGTTCCTCCGAAAGGACGTACACTGAACAAATGAGTTGAATGAGGCTGAAAAGTCAAAGGACATAAATTTATTTATTCAATCGCATGAACTAAGAAAAACAATTACTGAAAAAGAAATTAAAATAAATACCTTGGATGTAAAATTAAATGAAAAAAGTTTGGAATTAAAAGATATTTAATTTGATTACCAGTTTCATGGTTTTTCTTTCATCAATTTATTAACTAATATCTTAAGGTGTTTTTGTTGTGTTAAATTTGTAATATATCTTCTATGCTTTATATTATACTTTATCATCTAATAGGTTGAATTTGCGAAAATGAGACATTTTATTTAAAAATACATGCGACAATTCGTTAAGTTTATTCAATTTAGAGGTCCTTATTTTTTTGTTTTTTTTTAGTCCTTAAAAGTCCTTGATTTTCTTTTAAGGAAATGTGTATGAACCCTGGATTATGATTTCTTGTTGTGTATTTATAATATGAATTTTATCTCATAGTATTTTGAGATGTCAGTTAGGATGAATATGTATGTTATCCATTCACCATTGAACTTTCATGGCAAAAAAACATAATATGAATGCCTGTGGTTGAACTAACAAAACAGAAAAATAATTCAATACTATGGAAATAGTAAATTTTGAAATTATTGCTGGATTTGACTCAAATAATTTCCATCAACAAATACATAAATATTTCTTTTATGACTATTAAAAACTGTTTCATGTTCAATTACTAATTTACACATAACAAAGTATAGACATTTTTAGATGAAATTAAAGGTTATATGCTGATGAAATTTGTTTACCTGAATTTTTTTTAAATGAAATGAATGGAAATTATTCAAATTCAGTTTTAAATTTCTTCCATGTTATGTTTGTATTTCTGCACTCACATCATCCTCTATTAAGTCTTTACATCTTTGTTTCACATTATTTATGAGCTATTAATTCAACGAAAAAATAATTCATTTTTAAACCAGTAATATTTTTCCTTTATTTTTTATGAATTATCAAAGTTATGAATAAACCAATTGTAAACAAATAACTGTAAAAATTTTTGTAAAGTTTATTCTCCTTCGTTATTTCTGTCATCAGGAGAAAACTGCAAAAATTCCAAGTCCCAAATACAGTTTGTATGAGGATTTACTATATTTTAAAGCAAAATCCATTGCTCAATAGCTTCTATTTAATTAAGATAGAATTTTGTGATAAAATTATTATCTTCTAAGTAAATATTTTCCTTCATATTAATGATTTAAATAAAATTTCAATAATGTGAAAACCTTATTTTTTAAGTTGTCATGATAAGTAGAATTGTTTGTGCTTACATTTTTCTAGTTACTTACATATTTTTACATTTTGGTTAGCTTTTAAATGTTCAAGGCAGATAAAAAATTTGTTCTATCTCTCTCTGTAACTAAATACTTATAATGACTACATCAAATTATTGCATTTAATTCCTGAGTATACAGAATGGTTTTTGAATGTATTATTTATGATTGTATTTTGTTTCTTTTTTAGTTCTCACTATGGGGTGGAGATGCTTTATTTTCAAATTTAGACCTAAGATTAGATGTTTTAGAACAAGAACTACAATTACCATTTACATTTGTAAATGGGCACATTCATGAACTTCGGATACATGTTCCATGGACTAAATTAGGATCTGAACCAGTTGTTATCACCATTAATACAATTGAATGCATTTTAAAACTCAGCACAGATACTACTGACTCAGATTCTCGTCCAAAAAAATATCCATCTACCAGGGGATTGAAAAGGCCAGATATTAGTGAAGCTCCTCCTGGATATGTTCAGAGTTTAATAAATCGTGTAGTTAGTAATATTTGTATAATATGCAACAATGTTGTTCTAAAATATGTTGAAGATGATATTGTTCTGTCTTTGAATATCAAATCAGTAGAGCTTTTCAACGCAAATGAGAAATGGGAGAAGGCATTTGTAGATACAAATATGGCTGATACTATATCTAGGAAAGTGATTTACATGCAAGACTTAACTGTATGCTTAGATAAAGTAAGATCTGTTTCCATATTCTTGATTTTTTTTTTAGTTAGTAGATTTAGTTGGTGGTTTCTTAATGAAAAGTACTTCAAGTATTTCATGTATATTTTAAAAACTGGTGAAGATATTTAGATTTCTAAATTGTTGCAATGCCTGTGAATTCTTATCTATATATATTGAGTCTGAAGTATTTAAAGACTATAGATGAAATATTTTCCCAAGTGATAATTAAGTTGGAGCAACTAAGTTGCTCATAATTACATTATACCTCTATTATATGTTCATAAGATTAAAGCATACATCTTACTTAATAAAAAATATTTTTTAAAACAGTTTGTTCTTATAATTATTTAAACATATCCAGTTTAAGCAATCTGGATCTTAGGTATATCCATTTTAAGTATTGTTCATATCTAAGCTGTTGCTTTTGACATTTTAGGGTGATTATAAATCCTGACAGTGTGTGATATCCAGATAAAGACATCAATGATCTGCAATCCACACATTTCAGAATGTCATTTACCTTTTATAATATCATGATACAAAACTGTTCCTTTGTCATATTGTTTGCAGCTGCTTAATATTAAAGAAATAAATTTATTTTTATTGTTTTGAATTATGCTACCTAACATAGTTTTCTTAAATATTATTAGTGAATAAGTTCTTGTGGTTTGTATTACTATGTATCTGCTGAGATAAATACTTGATGATTTTTTTTTATTTTGCTAAACTATCATAATATACCTTTCATTATTTTGTTATACCTTTCATTGAATTTCTTATGCATAATTCATATGTTCATGATTCTCTTAACAAAGTCATTCTGAATTTGTGATAGACATTTAACTCATGCCTTTGTTTGGCCTTGCACCTGTTTTGTTCATTGTCTAGATGAACATCCCTAATGGCGTCAAGTTATGTCAATGTCAGGTTTGTCTCGTATTACATCTAATTGCGCCCTGTATGCCAATTTCACTTTCTTATTCAGAATGCAAAATACGCACTCGATTTCAATATTAAAATGGTGTGGCATATTTTACTTCCACCAGCATGTTAACAGTATTAAAACATACTGATAAAAAGAATTTAAACATAGCATTAAACATTAAGATATTACCTTAGCTTTCAACAATGGAAGAGAAACATGCAAATAAACATTTGTTTAAACAATGAAAACGGTTTGAATTTCATTGCAACAATTAAATGTATTGTTGTAAATTATGCCTAAAAATATTTGTTTAAACTCTTTAAAATGTGAGAAAAAATCGTGCAGCAACTTAATATTGAAAAGGTAATTTTTTGCACTTTTAGATGGTGTTAAAATGATTTTTGTGCTGTAATATTTTTAGAAGTTATTAAAGAAAAACACCAAAATTTCACTTAATTTTTAATTAATTAAAATTCAAATTTCAAAAAAGGGCTCCAAGGTGCACATTCCCACCCTCCAAAGTATGTTTGTGCCAAATATTGTAGCTCTAGGTCTAGTATGATCTGCCATGTAGAGCGCCAACACGCACTCCTTTATTATTAGTAGAGATTATATTCTACATTTTTTATTACTTAAAATTTTCTATGTCTAGAAAGCTTTTTAGTCTTTCTTTATTACTTTTTTAATGTTGTAAAATGTTAGTTTTAATGATTTTCTCCTATTTCAGAGAGATGCAAGTGGTAAAATTGAAACTTACCAAGATCCTCTTTTGTATCGATGTTCATCCACCTGGCGTATGTACAGTGTCTATAAAGCATCTCATTCCAAACATCCCTCATTAACAAGAATTCACATGTATTGTGAAAGTTTAGACTTTTCTTTGACAGATCAGCAGTTGCCAATGTTTTTAAGACTTTTAAATCTTGCGATAGCTCTTCATAATGGAAGTAATCTGACTAGTCAAGAAAATGTTAAAGTACATGAAGATGTCTCTGAACCCAAACTTATTTTACCTGAAGATGAATTAGGTTTGAATTTTGTACTTTATTCATACAAATCTCTTAATTAGTTATTGATTTAATAGCTATTACCTTTTTCATTTTACTAATGCACCTTTAGGTATTTTATTTTTATATTACAGGGTTTCAAATTACTTAAATTTAAAAAATAAAATAGAAATTAAATGTGGAATCGTGCTTTATAAACATTCTGATTATTCTGTTATTCAAATTTTGAATGATGTATATAACTTCCTATGATTGTTGTTATCTATCCATAAATGGCAATTTAATTATCTCGAAGGATGTTTTTTAGAATGATATGTTTTATGTTATAGAAGTGTAACAGTGAAAGTGTAATAATTTTAAACAAATTAATTTTTATTACAATAATGTAAAAAATAATTAACAAATGAAATTTAACTTAATTACATGACTTATTGTTTTCTTGCATTTTTGTTTCTTCAATTAAGACACGGGGTTTATTTATAGTTTATGCACATGTACAATAAATTCTTTTACTATGAATTTAACACATATTTCCTCATGGTTCTAAAAATAGGACAGCACACATGAGTGGCCTTTTTATAAATTCTTTTGAATATTTTAATTCTAAATAAAGACGACTTGTTATTTAAGAGTAATTTTAATATATACTATATGCCTTTCTCGCACGTTTAAATTAATGTTAGATCATTTTTATTAAATTTTTAATATTGCGATTTTCTCATTTTTTCTTACATTTTCAATATACAAGTTTTTTTAAAGTTTTGACCTTCAAGAAAAACATACATATAAATTTATTGAGGTAATATTGCACACTTTTATTCTAGTTAAAAATCACTGCAAAAAGATTATCTAGAAGATCAATTTTCCCTAGATTTTCAACTGTCCTATAAATAGGATGTTGGTGCAATTTATTACTACCTATTCCCCATCAGTTAGTAATGGAGAAAGTCCTTCCTTTCTCTGTTGTATTCCATAGATTGGAACTCTACAAGTAATGCAGGCTCCAGCAGTCTGTCTGACAGGCATTTGGGGCATACCATGACCAGACATGATGGCTGGAGTCAGTTGTTCTCAAATAACTGAGTCGTGATGCTCATGCAGTCAGCTGTATTTTGAAATTCACCAATGCAGACCTAGTATTTTCCGCTTTTACGTGCTTGACTTTCGTTTTCTTTTGAAAATTATTTTGATGCTACCATTTTAGAATGCCACGTAAATTTTTAACTGCGCAGGAAACCTTGAATTTTTTGTGGGCTTTAGATGACATAGACGATGAATTTTTTGCTGGTAAATCTCCTGTTGAACTATTTGAGTTGATCTGTTTGAAGTTGATTGAGCTGACGGTTGAAGAATCAATTAAATATTCCAAGCAAAAGAATAATCATGTTTTTGAAATAAGCATGGCTGAAATGAAGCTATTTTTAGGAATTCTCTTCTACAGTGGTTATCATATTTTACCTCAAGAGAAGATGTACTGGGAAAATGCACCCGACATAGGAACTTTAATTTTAAATAAAGCCATGTCAAAGAACAGATATTACGAAATTAAGAAGTATCTTCATTTTGACGATAACTTACAACTTGGCTTGAGTGCTAGATATTTCAAAGTGAGGCAAACAAAGCTCTTCAACAATTTGGAGTATTTTCTGAATTTGTAATGCTTTTGAAACAATGGTTGTTGCTTAATAAAATCTCAATCAGCTATTTAGTGATGATAGTCTGAGCCTGTTTGATTTTCGAGTACATAGACCAGGGATGGGCAAACTTTTTCGGTCGCGGGCAAAAAATCGAAAAAAGTTTGGCGGGCCAAAATAAATTTTTCTAAAATTTTAAAAACAATATACAATTATTGCAATTTAAATATGTTAATGAGATGAATGAAATTGCGATTTCATTTTTAAAAGTTCATTATATTGAGGTTCGAAGTGAGATGTACTGATTCTAAGAAACGAGGCTAAATGCTCATCTGTCAGTCTTCTACTGAAATAATTCTTTCTAAGGTTCATAGTTGAAAATACTTGTTCACATATATAAGATGAAGCAAACATAGCACTGATTTTCTGGGCGTGAGATATTAAATTTGGGAAACTTACTTTCGATAATGATTTGTAAAACTCTAACTTTGGCATATTTAGAAACGACTGCTTGTTAGATTGCAACTCAATTAATTCAAGCTGCAAATCTGACCTCACTGCTTCACAATTTACGTTGAAAGGCATGGTAAAAATATCCAATTCTGTTTGAATGGCACTGATATCTTGAAATCTGCGTTCGAACTCAAAATGCAGTTTTTCCAAGCCATCTTCATAATTCTTAAGCTTCTCCTCATTTACTGAGGGTATTGAATTTAACCTCGAGAAATGAGACAAGTCGTTCTTAGCTAGCTGCCCAGCAAACAGATTAAGTTTTAGTTTAAAAGCTTTGAGATGGGCCCAGATATCGTCGATAAATTGATTTTTCCCTTGCATCTTGACATTCAAGTTGTTCATATGACAAAGAATATCTGTGAAAAATGCAAAGTCCGAAAGCCATTCTGTATCTTCTAACATTTCGCACTCCGCAGAACACTGTTTCTCATGGAAGAATGACACAATGTCGTCTTTCAGCTGCCAAACTCGCTCGAAACACATCCTGCACTAAGCCACCTTACTTTCGTGTAATACAGTACATCAGAGTATTCAGATTGCACGGACTGAAGAAAATCTCGAAATTGCCTGTGAGTAAGCCCACGAGATCGAATAGTATTTACAAGCTTCACGACTGCATCAAGCATGGGTTTCATATTCAATGCAGATTTACACAGAACATCTTGATGTATAACACAATGTAGAAAAACAACATTGTTCCCGGGATAGTTTTGATTAAAGAGTCCAAGAAATCCAGATTTTTTTCCTGTCATATTTGGTGCTCCATCGGTCGTAATATTACATATATTTGTTATAGGCACTTTCAAAGTTAAAAGCCCTTCCTGAAATTCACGAAAAATATCACATCCCTTTGTAGAACGTCCCTTTAAAGAACGCATGCACGCCAGTTCCTCGGTAATGTCAAAGTTCTCATCAATACCTCTTATAAATAATACTAATTGAGCAGTATCATTTATATCAGTGCTGCTTTCATCCATAGCTATGGAGCAAAATTTAAACTGGCCAATCTTTGACTCTAATTGTGATGTCAAATTTTTATCGATGGCTTCGATTCTAGAAGTCACCGTTTTTCCGAGATAAGCTTACAGTCTGAAAATTATTTTTCTTGTCTGGACATAAAACATCACAAACTTGGAGCATGCATTGTTTAACGAACTCCCCATCACTGAGAGCTTTATTATTTGTAGCAATATTGTATGCTACAATGTAACATGCATGTGTAGCTGCTTCTTGGATAGTGTTTGCCTTCTTGAAAAAATTTTGTCGGCCTGATGATTTTTTACAAAGACTTTCTACATTTTGTTTACTTTCATATTCGGACATTGCTTTGTAATTGGAATTCTTATGCTTAGATGTGAAATGACGGGAAATGTTATATTCTTTGAAGACTGCTACAGCTTCATTGCAGATGAGACACACTGGTTATCTTTAACAACTGTAAAAAAATATTTCCAGGTCCATTCATCATTAAAGGCACGGCACTCTGAATCAACTTTACGTGTTTTAGTAGCCATTTTGGGGTTGAAATATTTTACGAATAACCCAAACAAGCACTAGCTACACTATACTTTTAATACTTTCACCACTATTCACAATGATGCTATATGTCCGTAATCTTTCCATACGCAATCAATAATATTAAAACTCGCGCCAAAAGAAAAAGCCGCTGGCTGGAGCTTAAAATGCACAGGTCTAATTCACCTATATTGGATTCCCATATGTCTGCTCCCCGAGAAAGAGATAACGCTTGTTGGCGCCAGTCTACAGCTATAACTAACAAAAAACTTCCGCTTTTAACACTTTACCGATTGAAAGCTGTCTGTTTTTTGATAGCTTCTATTGAATATACACTGCGAGTAATGTACAGAAACACATCGTTGCGATGTGGTTGAATGCGAAGAACAGAATGATTTTCAACAGAAATGAAACAAGAAATACCATCAATAAATCAATAAAAAAGAACATTACAACCAGAGGGCGCGAGCGAAAGGCAGACGCACTGGCGCCAACACTGTCTGCGCTTCCTATTTCCGTCGATTTATGTTTTGTAGAACAAAAATAGAGAAAGTAAAAAGATCATCAGTCCTTTTGAAAAAAGGAAGAAAAAAATATTTAAACAAAGCAGAAAAGGAGATGGATATATAATATATAAATCATATTTTCTTTTAATTTCCGTCGGACCGGCAAATTAAAATTCTATCCGCGGGCCGGATAAAACCTTCCGGCGGGCCGTAGTTTGCCCATGTCTGACATAGACAGTTTCCTATTTGGGACTTTCTATTCCAAGGAAACCATCTTGCAGAAAACTGGGTGTGCAATGTGTTAATGAAGATTTTCTAAAGTTTTAAAATGAACATGTTATTGTAAAAAATCCCCAGAAAACTGACAAAGAAGATACCAACTAAACCCTGTGCAGCAAAATCAACAACTACTTGTAAAAAATGTAGCGTTTGTCTATGCTTAAGATGCTTCCTCCCCTTCCACCTATGTAAGGACTAATAGCAGTGGATTGTACCATTGTCCTATTTTTAGGACAGCCTGCATGAATGAAACTAATAAAAGTTTGTTAAGTTTTTTATTTTATGTGTTTACAGAGGCTTAAAGCAACACATATTTTAGATTTTAAAAAATATATGTTAATATTTTCAATACTTGGTACAATATGGGTTAACATTGTATTTTAGATTCTGTTTTTATATATATTTGTATTTATCTTTGCAAAACAATTTTTTTCTAGGATTTGATTACTTTGCTTCTATCTTTTGGCTACAGAATATTTTATTCTTTGGAATTTCTTTGTCATTATTTCTTCTTTTCATAAATTCACTTACTGGTAGACAATTTTACCCTTTATTGCATAAATTACTATCATTATCATCTTGAGCATTAGAAAATAAACTTTCAAGCAGTAACAAAATGCATTATTATAAAGTAAACTCGTGGAATCTAATTTTTTTGTTCTATTTTTAATTAAAAATTTTATTAATGTGTTAAGTTATTAATACTTCTAGTTTGCTTATTATTATAATAGAATCCCTCTTTGAATGAAAGTGTTAAATCACAGAATTTCTTTGCTAGTATGTGAAATATGTTAAATCATTTGAAACATTTTAATCAACTAAAATGCTTGATAAAATTGCTGAAATAAAATAATATTAAAGTATGATTAAAATAGAGTGGCGTTAACTTTTTGTTTAATAGGGGAGTGTCGCCAAATTTGGACCACTTGGGCATTTTTAGATGTGCAGTGATGGAGAAATAATTTTAATGAAAAACAAATAGTAGAATTTGTGGTAGTGTATTTATCTTCAAAACAGTATAAGTAACTTTTCACAAAATATACTGTAAATTAGGAAAAATGCAGATTTAAAACAATGTGTCTTAATATCCAATCAAGGAAACTGGGTGCCCAGATTGTACTGCCAATTTCTGTAAGCACAATTAAAGTAAAAATATTTTTTGGTTCTCAAATTCATACCAGACATGAAACTAGGTATGACATTCTATGTACTGATCAGTTCCTCTTTTCCCTTTATTTCCTCACAAATGTTATGTATCCTAATTTTTTATAATTTTTCATCCAACATTTGATGGCTTAATGTTCTTTTGTTGTTTTTTCCTGTGTTTCATTCCAATTCAGATTTATGAGGACTACTGTTGGTGATAAATTGCTTTCTGAGTTATTCCTGTAGTTTAAGATAATAATCCTATTGATTTAAATGGTCCAATTTAGGCTTATTGTATATGGTCATATCTACACAACCTTTGGACAACAACAAAAAAATTCTCCTAACCATAATTTTAAACTGTTTTCATAAAATGATTATAGCAAATTGTAGCTAAAGAAATTTCCTATCTGATGATGTAATAACACATTTTCTTAGCTTATTTAGAACTGCTTAAGGGATTTTTGTCTATTGTTAAAATTATTGATTGCTAGTGCCTAAATCTAACCACATTGAGTTTTCTCCTAACAATGATGTCATACACCCTATTTACATGGTTACAACATAATTTGAATATTTTACCCGCAAATATTTAATAGAATTTAAGTTATGATACTGGTCCAAATTTGTCATCTCTCCCGTAAATCATCTCTCGTGAAATGTTCTTTCTAGGCCACTCGAATACAAATTTTAATAAATTATTCTACTTTTTGTAGATGAAGCAGAAGCAATACCTCAAGATGACAGCTGGGGTTCCTGGGCTTGGTCTTTTGTTCCTGATGTTGGAGGTTTATTGGGCTCTTCAAGCACTGAAGAAGATCAAGAAGAAGCAAATATCTTAAAATCTAAGAAAATTTTTCAATTTGGAATATATATTGGCAAGAGTACTTGTGTTTTAAAGGTAAGAATTGCTACAATTATGTTTGAATACTTCGTTTATGTGAAACAAATTTCCTATTGGTGTGTGTGTTTAAAGTTTTTGCCAGTTTTATGTCCTTAATGGTAGGGAAACCTGTTAAATATGAACTTTCATAATCATCTCTACTAATAATAAAGGAGAATATGTGTGTGTCTGTGTGTTGGCGCTCTACAGGGCAGACCGCTGGACCTAGAGCTACGAAATTTGGCACAAACATACTTTGAGGGGTGGCAATATGCACCTCGGAGGCCCTTTATTTGAAATTTTAATTAATTAAAAATTAAGCAAAATTTTGACGTCTTTTTAATAACTTTCGAAAATATTGCAGCACAAGAATTATTTTTACACCATCTGATAGTGCAAAAAACTACATTTTCAATTATATGAATTAAGTTGCTGTACAATTTTTTCTCTAATTTTAATGAATTTTTAAATATATTTTTATGCATAATTTACTACAATACTTTTCATTGTTGCAACACATTTAAAACTGTTTTGATTGTTTAAACAAATATTTAATTGTGTGTTTCTCTTACCTTGTTGAAAGCTAAGAAAATATCTTACTGGATTTTACTTTCTTCTTTTGTTTGATCATTTTTTTTGTGAAATCTGTAAAGGAAGTCCTCAAGATAGCAAGTATATAATGAAATAATCCAGTAAAGTGAAAGATTATCGTTGCTATATTGTAATTCTTTTTATCAGTGTGTTTTAAGCCAATTAGCATGCTGCTGGATATAAAATGTGCTGTGCCAATTTAATGTTGAAACCAAATGTGTATTTTACATTAATGTAGACAAGGAACAGAACAAGTGCAAGGCTACGAAGAGAAAGCAGGTTAAAGATCTATAGCAATTTGAAGTTTAAAACTACTTTGTTAAGGGAGCCATGAATATAAAATATACATGAATATAAAATTATGCATAAGAGATTCAGTTGAAATTTTATTTCCAGCGATTAAGCTGGTCGCCGAAAGTGGCTGGTATATAATAAAGAGGAGGCGATCTTGCTGTTACATCTTTAAAAAAGTAATTTTATTTAGGCAGCAGAAGAATATGTCCTAAAAGAAAACAATAGCTTACAATGGTACATATTTAGTTGCACTTGACAGTTTTATAATTTTATTAAATGAAAAGACATTGGTTTACCACTCTAATTCGGAGAACTGGATGAATTTATATTTGACAAAAAGAATTGAAAATATCATTTTATGAGTGAATCAGAAATAAGAATTTAACCATTATGTTTAGCTGAAGAATAATTTATCATATATATAGAAAGAGAGGAATTTTTAATTTATGAAGTGTTTTCAAATCTGTTGAATCTAAAGTACAGTGTAACCCCAGTTAACAGAACTAAAGGGAAGGAAGCCGTTTCAGATAATGATTTTTTTCAGTTAAGCCATTAACATCCATTACTATTTTGTGTCTAATTACAGTATGTAATTTTGAAATGTTTTTAGTCTAAAACGAATGCAAAACTCTCTTTGTAGGCTGCACTCATATTCTTTACTAGCAGTACGTGCACGGCGATGCCTGTGGAATCAGGACTTTAACAAAATGAAAAAAAAACCCACCCACAATACAATGAAAAAGTATTGAAAACAAAATCAAAACAAAAGATACACATTATTTGATTTTCCTGCTTATTTTTTTTTTTTTCGCACTACAGTGCAGAGTAAGTTAAACGTGAAAATGATTATTATACTTCAAGTAAAATATACAAGACTTAAACACGTTAAGACACTGCCGAACACATGGCGTTGCCCGTGGAATTAGGACTTCAAAAAATTGAAAAAAAAAGCCCACAATGGCATGAAGAAGTTTTGAAAACAAAAGATACACATTATTGATTTTCCTGCTTAATTTTTTTTCCCGCACTACATTACAGAGTACGTTAATCCAAAACAATATTACAAAATTGGAACGTGAAAATGATTATTATATCGCAAGCAAAATATAAATCAAATCCGAAAATAATAATCGAAGTAATTCATTCAGGCGAAGGTCATTACGTATCCTGCGCGTCCACCAATCAAATTTGGCAGCAACGTTCCGAAGAAGTGCCGCACGAGGAACTCAGTCGAGAAAAATAACCCTCAACAGTCCAGGAAAAAATTAATTTAAATGAAACGGATAAAGATATTTTAACCGTTCTTTTTTTAAACCCTACATAACCGTTCTAGTTATAAGCTGGAAAAAATTGAAAATAATAGTGTTATTAGAAAGTCGGATGCAACAAATATAAAAACAAAACTAACATTTAGATAACAAAACTGACTATTTTTTAAAAAATTCTCAAAATTCAGTAAATTACGTTAGAAATTCAAAACTAACTTCATTAAAACGGAAATCGCATGCTCTTTCCGATGGTCTATCTATTTTTGTCGTACAATTATTCGAAACCATTCTATTGAGAAATTAGTGTGAAAAATCAACCAAAACAACACAAAAAATTAAATAAAAAAAATTCTAGATTAAAATTTAAAATTTCGGCTTCGAGGTGCATTCAGTCACCATTACGACTACCTGTGTGCCAAATTTCATGGCTGTAAGTGCGATAGATTCATCTGGACATCGCAGACAAGCACACACACACGCACACAAACATTGCCTTTTATAAGTATAGATTAGAGTTAACCCTCTGTCAGGCGAAATATTTGCACTGACGAGTTTAGATGCAACAGGCACAGATAAACAATATCATAATTAATATTGTTAATACCCATTAATTTTAATTTTAGCATTCTAAAATTAGTCACTAACCTTCTTGGGGAGGCTTAAAAGAAAAAAAGTGAGGATATCTTTGCAAAAAAGTCTCGCCTTCGCAATTATTTCCATGCAGTACAGTACGTGTTTTTTGGATTTGCGATTTCAGAGGCATTTTGGATAACACGGGTTAATGCTAACTGGGGTTTTACTGTTATTACAAACCTATTGATAAGGCCTGGGAAAGGGATACAGATTTATAAGAGTTAAAAACAGAGAATATGAACTGTGTGTGTGCTTGAGGAGGAAATACCACAAAACATTTGAAAAACATGTGAGTGGTCAGAAATAAGGCTATTTTTAATAGAAGATTATTGCAGACACAGTATCAAAGAATAAATAAAAGTTGTGCTAATTCAAGGGAAATGTTTTTTGTTCCTTCAAAGGGTGAAAGTATTTTAACACGCAATAGTGGTTCTTAACAAAACGAAAGCAGATACAAGCTTCTTCAAAAGCGATTTTCAAAATATTCTCAGTTGAAATAGATTTTTTTTATTTTTTGAGTCAATTCGGTGGTTTTAGGTAACATAGTATAAGAATTTTATATTTCAAAGTTCTTAGTTGTTAGAGGAATTTATTGAAGATCTCTCTTATTTTTCCAAGATCTTTAAAAATTACTTTTTTTTAAATTTCCAACCTTTATTATTTGAGGAAATGCTTTTATCATTGCTGTATCTTTACATGTCTTTGCATCTTTGAAAATATTTTTCTTTTTATGCTATTATCATTTTCAAATTTCTGATTTTTGCTACTACATTGTATGAAATCTGTTCTAGTTTTTAGCTGTTTGGAAGTCATTTTTTAATGAAAATTATTCATTTCCAGGGAAATTTTTAAATGCATAAATTGAAAATTGACAAAAAATAAATAAATACTAAAGTTACATTCCAAATGATTATCAGTTGGATTCAAAATGGTGAAATGTATTCATTGGTCGAGTAAGATGTTTCTTTTTAGTGATAATAGAACTTTGAAACCACTTTAAATGATGAAAAATGACTTGGAATTTATTTAAATGAAAATATTGTTAAATGTTAATTATTTGTTTTATCTGTGAAGCTTTTTTTTCCTTTAACTTTTGGAAATATCTAGTATCAGTCTCATGGGAGATTTTAAAGCACTACAATTTTTAGATATTTTGTTATAGAGCTCTTACTTTTACATTAAAGTTTTTATACCTTTCAAATAAATAAACATATGAATAAATATATTTTTTATTTTAGTTTTATTTTCATACATTGAATGCAATACAAAGTATAAAAATTTTCATACACGTTTTCTATTATCAACTCATTGATATACTATTCAGTGACAATTCAGGCAAAGAGGAGTAAAACTTCAATTCGTAGGAAGATTTTAGGATGAAAAAATATAGTTGTGTTAGAAAATGCAAAGTTCCTTAAGAATGAATGGGAAGAGCCAACATAAATGATTTTCCATTGGTATTAATTATAATGCAATAATTATATTTGCTTGTAAATAAATGTCACCCATCAACATTAATTTAATAAAAAAAAATATACATTTCACTACATTTACTTAATTCCATGGAAAATTGCTTTCATATTTTTAGTCATTTCTGAACCTTTTGCAGCATACTGTAGTTTCTCAGGATTCATCTTGTTGCAGTACTCCAAAATGTATATTTTCGCCTTTAATGGTTATTAAAATGTATGGATGTTCCATGGAATTCACATCAAAGGGAAAAGATTTCATTAATGTTCAGAGTGGTATTTGTGGAGTAACTGTCACTGGACTGGAAGACTGTGTTTGTGGTTTTCAAGATTTTTCATCCAGCTCAAATGAAAAGGTACTAATTAATCTTAAAATATTTCGATTTCATTTTTAAATGGAAATTTTAACTGACATTCAAGATCTTTTTTAAATTTTTTTTTCTTTTCTTACGTAGCTCTCTTTTTTTTTCAGCGCAGCATATTTCTAAAATCAGGGGTGCCACCTGGTAGTGGTCATGCATATAGCTTTTTGTCATCATCATTGTTTGACCCATTAGCACCAGAAAATTGTAACCAAGAAAGAAAATACTGCTTTAACTTTCAAGAGCACTTGTCTACACTCACTGAAGAAGTTATGGTTAAAAGATTTCCAGCCTTTGCCTTTGATTATCTTTATGAGTTGGAAGTTCCGGATGATTGGATAGGTATTTTGAGAGTTTAAATTTCAGCTCTTTGTATGAATACATTATAATTCTGTTAAAATCGCACATTCCTGTTTGAATTGTAAAGGTTCTATGTTATAGATATTAATATTTCTTTGTTGTAGTTAAAGGTTATTTTAGAATGTACTTTTTACTATTAGTCTTCAGATTGTAATCGCATTTAAAATTGTGTCTTGATATTCTTTTTTAATGTTATTTCAGACAAATTTTCTACAATTACCTCATCATTTTTAGAAGACAGTAATTGGCATGAATCTTCAACGTGTCGTCTAGTTTTTGGTCCTTTTTGTGTTGACGTAACTAGCAGCTTAGTGCACAGAGTTCAGAAATTAATAGAATCCGCAAAAGATTATGATTACCCTTATTATTCACAAGCAAGTAAGTGAAGTATAATAACCAGCTTAGCTCATCTCCTATATGTAGATAAATTATTTTTTTAAAACTGTGGTGACTAAACAGTATATTAGAAATTTTCTGTAATGAACTGAATATAAAATTTCTTTATTTTAGAAAATAACTGTTTTATTTTGATTAGATTAATATAGTTTCATCATTTACATTTATTATTGTAGGTTTTAAGCATTTGTTAAACTAAATGCTAGAAGTGTATTTCACTATGATATTAATGGAATATATTTTTAATTGCCATGATAATATTTGATATATTTGAGGAAACTGGTGCTTATTTCACCCTAGAGAATGAATAATCATTGAGGCAGTTAATTTCACATCATTTTTTGATTTTTTTAAAATTAAAATTGTAAGAATTGCCAATGGCAACATTGCACAAAAGATTATCTTATTTTTAAGCAATGATTTAAAACCAAAATGAAATATATATCTTTTAAGGATTTCATTGACAATCAGCAAATTGTTGAAAGCAGAACATTCCAGACTTGTGTCATTGTTTTGTTTTGGAATTCTGAGATACAGTTAGAATATTTTATTACGTAAAAGTCATAACTATAATGTTTTTACTTATTTCTCTTCTTTCCTTTACATAACCATGCTCTTTTAGGGAAAGGGATAGATTGAAGTCAAATCAGGGGTTCCAAAGTGATTAAAAAGGAAGGGAATGTAATTAATTTAGAAATTTTAATTTAAAGTTAAATGAACAATTACTAATTATTAAGTATAAAAATTAAACAACATGATTATAAGATGCAGTTATAACAAAAAATATACAGTATTATATAGTTTAAAATATAAGACTGACAAATCAAAATGTACCAATATATATCCACAATATTTTTGAAGGATCTCCAAGAATTTCAGCGCCAGAGGCCCTGAACTAACGCCCTTGATTTGAAATAAATTTCGCATATCTTTCTGTTAAATAAATCAATGTATTCTGGTTAAAACAAATCAGAATAGAGCTTGAAATAACTCTTTTTAAATTAAAATTTTTTTGATTGAATTAACTGTTCAACTCTTATTTGGGTTAATCTAATAAACAATTAAGGGATGGTTATATAGCAGATATACATATAATGTATTAATACCTATCACTAATAGTTTAGTAATCTAAATGAATATTTCTTGATTTTAATAACGATTTGGTTAAAGCCATATGTTGCAATACATACTCTGTGTTCTTAGTTATAAAATTTAGTAATTAGTTCAAATATTGATGTACATTATATTGGAATCCATTTCTTAATATCTGGTGTTACTGGTATGGTTGTGTGGGGACTATTGAAGCACAATGTATTATTCAGGCACAAATTATCATATATTTGATCTAAAGGAACTATTTCAAAGGAAATATCTAAAGTTCACTTTAACTAAGAATTTTCTAAAGGGACATACTGTCTAAAGTCTACATACTGAAATATACACTAACTTCGAAGTTTTCAATGGCAACACCCATTTTTGATGTCATAAGTAAACACAAATAACTAAATTAGGTTGAGTATAAATTTTCGTTAATTGCCATTATTATATAGAAGACATTGAAATTTTTTCAGAGAGAGTGTTGATTTCTATATTGAGTTTGGTTAACTGTATGCCTTTCTTACAAGGACACTAAATACAGAATATACACTTGTTTCAAAGGCAGAACAAGATTTATACAGCTTCTTATATTTTCTTTGTGAAGAATTATTAATTTTAGAGAATGATTTCTTTTTGTTTGAAAACTTATAGGTAGTTCTATTTTCATTTCAGCATATTTTAATATTCTTGAATTTTTGTAATTTGAACAGTTCTTTATCTGTTTAGAAGATACAGTGACTCATATTTGTTTCTGGACACTTGTGTTTTTGAAACTTACTTATAAAAAACATCATCTAAATATTAAAGGATTTACTTCAAAATTTTTTTCATATAAACTTTCTTTTTTCTATAATAAAACCTACATATTGTAATGAAAATAAATTTGATACCTTTTTTTGAAAAAATTAATTTACTGGGAAAGTGTTTAAAAAATCTCGTTCGTAAATGAATAATTGGACACTTTGAACATTCAACAAATGTAAACAAAAATATGCAAATAATCAAACATTTTAATACTTTGTTGGGTATCCTTTAGCTGAAATTACACTTTTAATTCGTTTTGGCATGGATTCAACTAGTTTTTTTTTTTGTGTAAGAATGTTCAATTTTGTTCCATTCCTCTGTTAATACTTCTTTAAGTTTTTCTTTCAAAGAAATATCATGTTTTCTTGTTCTTTTTTCTAGTTCATGACACATTATAAATTGGATTTAAATCTGGAGAATATGTTGGAGTCTTGATAACTTTGGGACAGTTGTACAGCAGCCATAAGCGAACATTTAGGGCTGTATGTTTGGGATCATTGTCTTGATACAACTTGAATGTGTTTTGAATTCCAAGTTTTTGGGCACATATTTTCAAGTTTTCTTTCAGGATATTTATATTCATATTATTTATATTCATATTATTTCATTATATTTATTGGTTCATATTATTTTCAATGCAAACTAAATTTCCCATACCAGAAGCAGCAAAACATCCCTATACCATTATGCATCTACCTCCATGTTTGACAGTTGGCAATAGATTTTTCGGTTTGAGCTCTTTGTTGGGCTTTCTCCATACAGTTATTTGCCCATCAGACCCAAATATGTTAAATTTTGATTCATCCACAAATATGACGTTTTCCCAAAGTGATATACCTTTGTATGGATTTTGCAATATCCAGACCTAACTTTCTTGTTCTTTCATAGATGAAAAATTTTCTTCTGGCAACTGTACTGTTATACCCATATGATCTAATAACTTGTCTAACAGTTTCAGGGTTTACTTTTATTGCAAATCTTTTTTCTAATTCTTTGTAAGTTTCACTGCACTAAGTCATGGATTTTTCGTGATTTTATGCATGATAAAACTTTGATTCCTGGTAGTTAGTTTGTGAGGAGCTCCTGATTTCAATGCATTTTCAACAGTTCCACGTAGTTTCCATTGTTTTATAATTACAAACACAGTTGAATGACTTATTTTAACAAGTTTTCCAATAGTTCTGATGCTTTTACCATCTTTAAAATGTTCTATGATTAAATTCCTAATAAAATTTGTTATATCTTTGTAGCGCCCGGGCATGTTCACTTCAAATATAGAAATGTAAACAAAAATCTAGTTGAATCCATGCCAGAACATATTAAAAGTGTAATTTCAGCTAAAGCATAACCAACAAAGTATTAAAATGTTTGATTATTTGCATATTTTTGTTTACGAATATGAGCCACTGTAGGTCTATAAATGCTACTGACTCATCATATTTCCTTTACTTTAGATTTTTGTAAGAATGTGAAATTTTGTAGACGTATTCCATAAGCTATCTTCTGAAAATTAGTAATTAGCATTTTGATGATGTAAAAATAATCAGCTTGTCATGGAACTTCACAAAATTAATTTAAAAATGACGAAAAGAAAATGCCAGTGATAATAATTAGTTTAATAATAAATGAAATTATTATAAATCTAGAGTCAATCTTGTCAGTATTAATTTCTAATGAGAATATCTATATCCTCGAATATTTAAAGACGATTTTAGTTTTTTCTCTTGATCATAAATTTAAAACTGAACTACTGTTAGAGCAACACTTCAATTTTGAGAATTTCTCATGGAGAAGAAAAAAAATCTTAAAGGCAAAGGTATATTCCTTTAAAAAAATAGGTTAAAGTTAGTAAATTACCTGAAATTGTTATACAAAAGCAATTAAGAATTGCAGTATCTTGGATGAGTTAGTTTAGTTTAGTTACATTAACATCCCATTTTTGATGTAACATGAGGGTCATTTTGAGACAGATTCATATTTTTGAACTGTGTTCAGATGACAAAGACAACACCTGACCTAGCATCTCTCTCCAAACTTCTGCACCACACAAATGAGAGCATGTTAGACCCTTGGGCGATTTTACATGTTCCATGACTGTATACATGATGGATCTACTGTGGAATCAAAATCTCCTAGAAACCAAGACTCTTCCACAAGGCCACTCTATCTTCTGCAAATTAAGATTAAAATTTACACCTATATTGCGATGGTCTTATGTATGAGGAGGGTTACTGACTCATAACTTCTTATGAGTAGCAGCTATCCATAATCATTTAATACAAAATCTGTTCCTTGTGATGAGGCATTTATTCAGCTAATTTTGAATGATTTTCCGGAATGATGCTAATTTTCTGGAAGTCATGTCGTGAGAACCATTACAAAAGGTAGTCTTCCTTAAAGGAATCTAATCTACCTAAAAGTTATACAAATTAATTCTTTTCACATATGTTGAAAATATTCGCAAATTCTAAAATATTGAATTATAAGCCTAAGCTTTTGTCTGCAAGATATTATAATGGTAATTCTCAAAAATTGCTATAATAAACAAGCCTACTGGTATCTATAATATAAAACAGAAAATACGTGTGTTTGTCTGTCTGTCGGTCACAAGAACTCCTCCTGAACGGTCAACGGTAGTGACATGAAATTTGCACACGACATTCTAGAGCACATTTCTAGGCCAACAGTGCTATTTTCAACTTTCAGAGTTAATTAGTTCTTAAGATATTTAATTAAATATCGAAAATTAGCCACTGTTAAGCCTAATACTTAGACGTGTTTTGCAAATAAATTCTGAAATAGTTATTAAAGACAACAATTATTTTTATGCCATCGTAAAGAGCAGAACATTATCTTTTTCATGATATTAATTCCATTGCGATAAAGTGCTTTCTCTGATTGTTATTAAGGTTTAAAAATATTTTTAACGCAATTTCTAACGATACTTTTTATTCTTATAGAAATAAATTCAAGCCAATTTACTGTTTCGCGCTCGGACTTTTGCCAGTGTTTAAGTTAATATAAGAAAATATTGCTTTCTTTGAGCATAAACAACAAAGTAGAATTTTACTTCCGTTGTCGTAGCATTTACAGCTTTTAATACGGTTACACAGTGATCCAATGACGTTAGCAGTGGCGGCCCGTGAGCTCAGAAACGAGGAGGGCTGCAAGATAATATTTAATCAAGAGAATACACTTTTTAAAAGCTGCTTTATCTATCCATTTTTTTTATTTTCAAAGCCTGATATGAAATTTCCTGCTTTCCAAACAAATTAAATAACCGGCATATATGACATTTAGTAACAGAAAGTTAAGTGAATGTTGATGTGACGATTCTGCTGACGAAAAAAAAGAAAGAAACCAGAGCTCAAATGCACACTTCCCTCCTCGACCACTTCACTTGATAACACTCTTCCAAAAATGAATATCCTCTTCAAAAGAAATCCAGCCTTTTATCAAGAGAAAGCAAATAATCAATCAACTAAATGTGTTTCTGTCGACGCAACACAAACCGAAACCAAAAACCATAAACATCCAATGAGATTGCCACTTTGTGTGGGAATGAGGAAAAGCGAAAAATAAATTAAAAGTATCATCTTTTTCTCGTTCATTTGGCTCCGTGCCAGCCAGAGCTGCTCGCCCGGCAGCCTGTCTAAGTTAAAGGGAGAAAGGGTTGCTTTTTCTCTCCGGATTTTCTGCGCAGTGGACGAATTTTTTGGAGGGGTAGAGTACTTTGCAGCTCAGACTTGCTTCTCTCTTACTTGTTGATTCATTTTCCGTCTTCTTTTCAATTTTTTATTACTTTTTTTGCATTTTCGTAAGTCATGGAACTCTGAGAGTGAAAAAGTAAGCGAATAAGATTGAAAACGGAAATACAAGTTTGAAAAAAAGTCAGGGAGTGCTCCAGCTTTAATGGACGAGCCGCCACTGGATGTTAGTGAATTATTCTCTCGGTGTTTTGTTTAATTTTCACAAATTTTTGACTGATCCTAATGAGTGTGTTCTAAGCCTTAGCCTTTAAGGCTACTTAGTCCGGTTCCTATCGTAGGAAGCGGAAAAAAAAGGGGGGGAGAGATGTTCTAACGGCCTATCTGTCGCAAGAACTCCTCCTATACGGTGAATAGTCTTGACATGAAATTTGCACATGTCATTCTGGGGTCCGTTCCTAGATTAATTCTACTTTTTCAAACTTTAAAAAAAAATTACTTCCTAAGATATGTAATTAAATAACGAAAATTAAGCCAATTTTCGGCGTTTTATCTCGGTTCTTCGCCAATAATTTCAGAAAAATATATTGCACGTAGATTATCTACATACCATCTTAAAGAGCAGAAAATTATCTTTTCAATGATTTCAATTTAAATGTTATGCGTTCTTTTTCTTAATTTAGTAAACATTTCAAATTTATTTCATACACAATTTGTAACAATGCTTTCTGCTATTGTAATTAAATTCAAACCATTGATTGTTTTATCAAATCCTTCATTCCGGTATTTTTACCATTGTGAAAGTTATGATAAAAATATTGTTTTCTTTGAATGTTAACAGAAAGGCAGAAATTTTATTTAGCTTTTATTTCGTAGCATATACCTCTTTCAGTATGTTTGCTTCACAACACAATGATGTTAATTACTCTTTCCTCGATGCTTCATTTAATTTTACAAATTTTTTAATGATCATAATGAGTATGTAAAATCCTTCTAGTTTGTTGAGCCCACTTCCTACCGGAGGGAGAGGGCTTAAGGAGAAAGAAAAGAACACTATGTGGTTTTTTTCGGTCAGTGGCACAAACACTAAAGAGAAGAGAATTGTAGTCCGGATAATGGCATAAAATACAAGATATGAAAGAGTTTCTGCTGTTGCCGTTGCAATGATGGGGAGGGGAAAATGGAGTATGGAGGACTATGAGATTCTTGCCAGGTGGTTCAAACTAAGGAGAGAAAAAGAAGGGTGTTTCACTGCTATTCCAAAGGGCCAGTTGATTAACGAAAATCAACGAAAGACGCTTCCACGAAAAACACTTTTATTAAATTGAAAGTGTTATAAGTACTTGGACTTGAAAATATTTTTATCCCGAGCAACTATGGGGTATATCAGCTAGTTATCTCATAAAATTAAATTTGCTATTACACAAAAAATAATCTTTTTTGTCATTTTTATTTTATGTTGAATTATTAACATGTTGAGCCTGATGATCTTATATTTATCATTTCATTTCTTTCTTAGCTTGAGGGAAAATGACGAAAGGCTGATTAATTACAATCTTTCATTTTACAACTTTTTCGTTCATTTTTTATATTTTTTCCTGTAACGATTGGTTATTTGGAGTTTTATTCCGTGAAATAACTTTTTAACCATGCTGCGCTATACGAAGGTTAAAATATCGAGTCTTTGTTCTTATCAAAATAAAAATGCCAAAAAGGTGACATCTTAAAAAACGTAATTCCCAGGAAAAATTTTTGCACTACTTCTCATACAGTTTTAAATAACAATAGAAGGTAAAATTTACTATATTAAGTAATTGCCCAATATCTGTTTCGAATCCAAATCAGAAAAGTTACTTCCCTTTGTAATTTAAGTAATATTTCCTATGTGCACTCCATTACAGAGAAAACATAGAATTTAATATAATGGAAAAATTACTCGCAGGGAATGAGCTGAAATTTTCCATGCCCCTATTAAAGAATATTCTTCACCAATTTCTGCTAAAGATGATCAGCATTGCTATTTAACAAAGTTTCAGCATCAAATTCGATAAATTATATCAAGTGCTTAAGATTATTTTCAAATAAAAAATATACATGGATTATGAGTAATTTCAGACCAATAAGTATTTCTATAGATAAAGATTTCAAGTTCTTAATTTTATTTAAACATTAAAGACTCAAAATTTCATTTGGTCAGATTTCTGAAATGCATTTTACAGCATTAAAACAGGATATTCTTGCACAACTCTTAATGCAGCTATTAAAATTTGTATGTTTCCATTGGAAAATTTGAAGTTAGTGCATATTTCAGTATGTAGACAGCACCTTAAGAAATCGTCAGTCTTGTAACTTTTTAAGGACATTATTTATTTTTCCATGTTATCTTTTATTTAATGTATAATAAATGGTAGCATAATAATGCTTAGTGGTTTGTGGTTCTTTTTTTTCTTTCCCGTGACTGTTCCGTTTTGTGTCAGAAAATATATTCCAAGATTTGTATTTAAAGCTTCTTTGTTGTTGCTGTACAAAAATTGTAAAGTTTTCTGTATGACTATTTATATCTTAATGCCCTGTGATTTTGGTCACTATAGTTGCATTAATGAAAACTGTTATTCAGTGCTAGTTTTAAAATTGCCATGTATTGTTGTATGGATGTCAGTTTTGTGAAAATTTTCTTTATTTGTTGACTAATGACTGTATACAACATTTCCATATGAAAAATGGTGCGTCTTTTTTCCCTTGAAGCATTATGAATGTGAACATAATAGTTGTAATTCGTCACGAAATTAATATAAAATGAAAATTAGTACTAACTACTTGACTGGAAATTGCTATCATTTTACTATTACTTAGATGAAACCAATATTAATTGTCTTTATGACTTGGAGATAAAATGTTAGCTTTATAATCAGCAAATGTTTAAAACCTTGAACTTCAGATTTTATGTCTGAGGGAATTCATCAGTTCCTTTTTTGTAAAAATTTCTAGTTGAAATTTTCTTGTTTATAAGTATGTATTTTCTTAAAGGATACTTCAATTGTTCATTGCGTCTAAGGTGAAACTACATCGATATATTTTCTGTATAGTTCTCATTCGTCAGCAGTTCATAGAATCCAAATCAAATAATTGTTGAACTCATTTTGTTTGATATACTGTATTTTTATGTATAGAAATCGGCTGTGGATCTTGTGTGACAGAGAGCACAATAAGTTGCATTTGTATCAACCTTGCTTACTTTTCATTTTTTTAAATATAATTTTATATATTCAAAGTGTTGCTGGCAATCTGCACTAACTCGGCTCCTTTCTCATTCCGAATCATTCTTGTTCCCAAGATGGAAGAAAGCCACTTTTTGCCAAATGCTATATCTTATTATTTATTTCTACAAAATATGTTTCCATGTTTATCTGTTGAGATCTTTAAGTTGTTTAGCATTCACACTTTTTTCAATTCATCTAAAAGGATTTTATCTTCATCATGCACATCACATAAGAACATGGTTAAGTTTACATAGTCCTCTGATAATTTGACAGTCAGACCTCTAAAAATCTTCTGTCAACTGTAGTCTCCCAAATACCTGAAACATGAATGTACTGAGGAGTTTAAACAAGTGAATAATTATACTGATTACTAATTTATCAGAAAAATTGCATTGCTTATCAAACATATGTCCTCTGTTTTTTGAGAACATAGTTAAAATATTTGTATCATTTGAAGCATTTTTTATAATTAAATACATCTTGCTTAATCAAAAGGGTTAACAAATGCTGTTAATTTATTGAATTAAAATTTTGGGCTTTAGTTCAGATATTGATTTTATCATATTTTTGTTCTTGGTCATCTTGCTTAATTAAAATAATCATATAAAATTTTAGTGGTGTTTGATATTATGTATATATTTTTTATATCATTATTAGGAAAATCCTCAGCCGATGCTGTTAATATTGATGAGGATGTTTTAGCTCAAATGGAGGAGTTTGTTCCCCTTCGGCAATATCATTTGACATTATTCAAACCAGTTTTACGTTTGTCTGTTGCTGATCACTCTCCGTATCGTGGCTCTAAGCCAGAAATAAAAAAAGTGAAAAAGGTACTATTTTATTTGAAAACTGCTTCTTCTTTTCTTTCTTCCCTACTGAATTTTTTTTCCAAATTATGGATTTAATTGAATTGAAACCTATGGGAAGCTATTATTTCATTGATAATTGTATTGAAAGTTATAATGAGCTTCTAAAGCTTTTAAACGTGAGAGAGATAAAGTCACTACTACAGTAACATCACTACTACTTAACTCCTTTATTAATCAATATATAACCATACCAAAAGTATATACAAATGCCATTTTTTATAAGTGATATAAAAATATCAAATAAAAAATGACAAAATGCTTGATTTTAATTGTAAATTAGTCTATTTAAGACCTTTCTTTGACACCAAAACTAGCCCTCAGTGACACCTATGATGGTGAAATCTGCTATAAAGAGTATAATAAAAGTAAGCAATACACAAGTGAATGAAATATTTTTTATGGGCAAGGAAAAAAGAAATGAAAAATTGTTTTGTTATTTAAGATATTAACAGATTAATGAAAATGTTCATTTCTAGTTAAATGGGAAATGAATTATGAAAGTTCAGAATGTTTGAAAAATTGAATAATAAAAATCATTATTGAAATTATCTATAATAGAATTGTCCAGAGATGTCTGTAACACTGGGCGGAGCTTAAAATAACCATGCCCCTTTTGTCTGTGTCATTATTGAATGAGCTAATCGGATGATTGTATAAGAATATTATCTAAGCTTTCAACAATGAAAGAGAAACACGCAATTAAATATTTGTTTAAACAATGAAAACGGATTGAATTGCGTTTCAATAATGAAAAGTATTGTTGTAAATTATGCCAAAAAATATTTTTATATATAATACTGGGCGGAGCTTAAAATAACCCCGTCCATTTTGTCTGCGTCATTTATTGAACGAGCAAATCGGATGATTGTATAAGACCTCATTGTACCTCAGCCTTCAACAATTAAAAAGAAACATGCAATAAAATATTTGATTAAACTATGAAAACAGATTGAATTGCGTTTCAACAATGAAAAGTATTGTTGTAAATTACTAGGAGATGGTTGTTGGGGAGCCCAGCCCCCAGCATGGGAGGTTATCCCTGATCCGGCATGGTCTTGCGTTGGCTGAGCTTTGCGATGAATGTCCTGAATTGGCGTGGATCAGTGAAGGAGTGAGAAAAGAATCTTGCAGCAGCATATAAAGATAGACAGCAGTGCAATCAGCAGGAGACTTCCAGCACCTTTACAGGAGAGGTGAGGGGTGATCAGCCGGGCCAATCACAGAAGAGAGAGGAGGGGCTAGACAAAAGACTCTAAGGGATTTATTGTAACTTATGCCAAAAAATATTTTTATATAATGCTGGGTGGAGCTTAAAATAACCCCGCTCATTTTGTCTTCGTCATTATTAAACGAGCAAATCGGATGATTGTCTAAGACCTCATTGTACCTCAGCTTTCAACAATTAAAGAGAAATATGCAATAAAATATTTGTTTAAGCAATGGAATTGGATTGAATTGCGTTTCAACAATGAAAAGTATTGTTGTAAATTATGCCAAAAAATGTGCATGAGATTTTGTATTACATCTTTCATAAGTAAATCTGTTACACTCAGTTCTGAGATATGGTTGGCAGGCTAAAAGCCCGCCTTAAACGGGCACAAATTTTCTAGTTACAAATAATGGTCTTGTGAGGATCTAAATTTAATGATATCTGAAATTTTATATCATCGAAACGAATAAAGATTAATATAAAAAGATCCTCAGTGCATATGATGTGCGAACAATTCTATCTCACTTATTCAGTTTTGGAAGGAAGCAAATGCAATTTATTGTACACACAGAATGTTAGTGAGGTTGGAAAATTAACGAACTGCTGAATATACTATAAATGTTGCTTTACGTTAATATATATGGCTCATATCTTTATAATATGATTATAAAAATATGAACTGAAGTAAATAATGTCATGAAAGAGTATGTATAAATAATGATGAATAAATTATTAATCAGTTTTGATGAAATAAAATTCTCAATAATGGTAGTTTTGTGTTTGTTAGAGTTGAATCGGTTAACTAGAAATATATCAGGGTGCAAAACTGAAAGGAATATAACTTTAGACTCTTCAATAAAGAAATAAATTCTTAGTTAAATGGATCAAGTTATTGTTATACAGTAGAAAAACGTTGTTGAAAGGAAGATGTCGGTCTTAAAATTGCTTTTGCAAGCTTTATATTGCTCTTTTTGAGATCATTGAAACTTAGGTCTCATTTCATGACTTATCACATTCATCGCTACGGACGAGATATCTCGTCCTTCAGGAATCTTCACTGCACACTAGAATTTGACTTGCATAACAAATTTATTAAGTTAAACATATTAATAGATGTCCTCAGAATACGCTCACCTCTTTCTTTTTTTATTTATAAATTGTCTAGAACGAGCATGTTTTTGTCTTTCTTGGAGCTTGCATCTAATTCGCCCATAGCAATAAATGTGTTAAATGCAACATGATGTAGTTAACTCCTTAAATATTTTCTGTATATCATTATTTAAGAATATTGACAAATACCCTTAACAACTCTAAAAAATGTATTAAAACTTTTTAATTAAAATCTCCAAGTTAGATAAGTTGAATGTTTTTTTACTTTCTCGTATACGTAGCATAACAAAGCGAAAGTATTGTAATCGTCAAAAATTTCAAACTCGAGATTTTGATGAATCTCCATGTTTCAGACCTCCCTGAGTCCGAAAAACACAATTTTGGAATTTTGTCTGTCTGTGAACTCGAAAACGGTTTGACCTAGAGGGATGAAATTTGGTATGCGATTTTTACACATAATTTGTAGGTTTTTTTCATATTTTGTGAGAAATCCGTGTACGGGAAGTCTGGCTGTCTGTCCGTGTTCATTTCAACACGATAACTCAAAGACTTAAATAGCTAGATGGATAAAATTTGGTACAGTTTTCTCATCAGAAATGTAGGTCCGTATCAAATTTTGGTCGAAATCCTTCAAAGAGTTGACTGTCTATCTGTCTGTGTAATCGCGTACTTGTGATCAACATAACTCCTAAACGCAATGAGGTAAATGAAATTTGGTATGTGGTCTTCTAACCTTAATTGTAGATCTCTGTCCAATTTTGGTTTAAATCAATTAAAAAAAAGGCGTTCAAATTGCATATTCAGTTTCTTCACCATTCTACGACGCAAATCAAGGCGCGTTTTTCCCCACCTGTGTAAGGGAATGGCACATGTTACTGCCAATGGGTGTATTTCCCCCCACCCTTATTGGGGTGTACACAAGAAAGTTTAGGGGAGACCACTCCTTCTGGTTAAGCTTAAATTTCCTTACAGTTAAAGACTCAAATTAATGGTGTGTTTTTAAATATTATAAGTTTATAGATAATTTGACATTTTTCTCATCAGTTGTTTTTGAGTTTCCCTGAAGTTCACCGTCTTTCAGTATTTCTTACCCACTTTTGTATTTCAGTATTATTATTGTCCCTTGCAAAAAAATTTGAATTGTTAAATACATATTTTTAAAGTATTTTTTTGCTATTTATAAGGGTTAACTTGTTTTTAAGGGTGGTATTTTACTTTTGTTTGGACGGAATGTATTTTTCTTATTTTAGTTTCAATAATTAGCCGTTTCCCTGTATCTTAAAAGGAGGGGTTCTATTTAGTTGAGCTGTAAACATTAACACTTGATGACTGGACTTGAAAAACTCACGTCATTGCTGTCGTTGTATCTATGAAATACATGACGTAATTTCCATAATTTAACCTTTTTTATCCTAAGTATTTTGGTGAAACGAGGTAAATAACTAGAAATGTACATTTTTTTGCCTTTACAATATCTAAAACCCGAACGAATGTGTTTTTGTTTTTTTTTAAGTCGGTGCTTATCTCATAGATCAAAAAACAGTAATCGAGTGTTAAAACAGAACAAAGAAAAGATGAAATCTTCCTGCAAGGCTCTTTATAAGAAAACAAGTACTGACAGGGCGGGCTCCAGGAATGTGCAGCCTGTGCCGAGGCATAGGGCGCCGAGCGTGTAGGGGCGCCAATTCCTAATCATAAATTTGAAAATTCGCGCTCGTTAAATGGCTGCCAACTGGAACACAATAGAAAGGAAAAGAAATCTTTAGTATGTAGTAAATCTTTTACTATAATTAACCCCTTCTTGATCGGCGTCGCATGTCATGCGACGAAGATAAATATTTCATCGTTTAAAATGAATTCGTCGCTACTTGCACGTCTCGTTATATTTCGCGATTATTTTTTTGTATTTCTGAATATTGGTAAGAAATGACGCAAATAGTCCTACTTTCTTCATGTTTTCGCTGTGAGATTTCCCGCCTTGAGTGGAAGACATAATCATTTTAGCGGAGATTCGAAAAAAATTCAGACCATTTACCACAGTTAAATTTAAATTATTATAGTAATAATTATAATATATTAATTATTATAAAATAAGTATAGTTAACATATATAGTTAATTCTTTTAGTATATGTACCAGTATACGATATATATAAGAGGGGGCGCCACAATTTCGCACAGGGCGCCGAATATTGTGGAGCTGGCCCTGAGTACTGATATCATAAAGGATGATAAATCCACTATCATAACTTCTATTTTTAATGTTTTTAGCATGGACCTTTTAGTTTTCATTACAGAAATGTTTTGTTTGATCCGAATGTACTGGTTTATTTTTACATCTTCTCAAATATTTTGCAGAGAAATTCCAAATCATCGAAAAGTGCTAAAAATATAAAAGCTTTTGAGACACTGTTCAGTCTTGAGATCTATGCAGATTGTTTGGACTTGCAGGCAACTACTCCAATGTATCCTAACAAGCTTGTGAAGGTTGTAGGAAGCCTATGTAATCCAAATCAATTCCTACTACATCATTGTTTCAATACAAAATCAGCGAAGGTAATTATTTTTCCTAAAGATATTTCTTGTGGCACTATGATTTTCAAAATTTAGTTTTATGCATATCACTTTTATATATAAAAAAAAGATTGTATTTTTGTAAAATAGTTTTAAATTTGATGAATGATTAATTTTTTATTTATTACTCTTTTCATCCAAAATTAAGGTATATATTTCATTCTTAAGATAATTTTCATTTGGAATTTTGATACTTTTTAACTTTTGTATTGAAAGTTGAGGAGAAACTTAGAATTGTATGAATTGGCTAGTATTCTCAGATGATTCAGTATCTTTTATTTTGAAAATTAGTTTTAAAAAATTTGCTTTCAGAATTTTTTCTGGTAATAATTCTTGTCATTTTAATTTCATAATATATTTCACCGATTTAGTATTGCACATTGTGAATTAAATATTTAGTCGGAATTAGAAGAATGAGAAAAAATTGAATAAATCAAAACATTTGAATATATGAGAAGCCAATATACCGTGTGCGCTGGGATTTTTAATAGAATTATCTTTTAGTTTTAAATGGAATCGATAAAATTTATTTTCTTGGCTTTCAGAAAATTGTATAAAGTTAAAATCTCTTTGTTTATTTTTATTATTTGTACCATTCGATAAAGCCATTAAATCATATACAGGGTGCCCACAGTTATCGTGGTCTAATAGCTAATTTCTAAGTTGTTGAAGATTGACATATAGTTCGAATTGGAAAAATGCTTTAAATAGAGGGAAGAATTATATTTTGTTTTTTTGAGTCGCTAAATATATTTCTGAAAAAGTTACGAACTCTAATTTTTTATACCATCCCCTGGTTTTATCAGTCATATTTAGTAAAACATTTTTCACACACTAACATTTTAAACGAAACAAAAAAAAATCCACTCTTCTGCGACTAAAACTGATCGAGTTATGGAGTTTTGAATTTCATAATCTTGAAGCAATCAGCGGCCTCGTCGAGCAAGTGTTGCGCATTGATTGGTGCATCGTCTTCGACTTGGCTATTGAAATGCTGTAAAATGGTCTAAGTCAACGATATTCAAAGCTCAATAACTCGGTCAGTTGTAGTCACAGAAGAGTGGAACTTTTTTTTGTTTAAAATGCTAGTGTGTGAAAAATATTTTACTAAATATGACTGATTTGATCGGGGGACCGTATAAAAAAATTAGAATTTGTAACTTTTTCAGAAATATATTTATAGACTCAAAAAAACATAAAATATAATTCTTCCCCTCATTTTAAAGCATTCTTCGAATTGGAACTATATGCCTGTCTCTAACAGTTTAGAAATTAGCTATTGGACCACGATAAGTGTAGACACCCTGTATATTTTATAAAGAGTAAATTCTGTTTTTTTTAATAACTTACTCAATAGCTTAGATTAATTTTAAAATTTAGGATTTTAAAATCATTATGTAACTGACTTTTGATACTTTTAGACGTTTATATGCTCATATGCAAAATTGTCAGAGTGATATATATTTATAGCTGTCTGAAAAAGCTAATTTTTGTGTGTTAAATTAATGCACTTTGTTAAACTTTTTATTTCTGAAGAATTCAAAACTCTTTATTTTAATTCATTTGAGACTGTTTCTATATATGTTCCAAATATATTTATTAATAGTGTATTATAAATATTTGATGTATGCTTTCGTAACTTATGGAAAATAATTTTATTTCAAAATTAATATACCAAACTTTAATTTGATGCTTTTTTTAGGTATTTGGATTAGAAATAACGCTACATAAAGAAAGTTTAAATAAATTCCCTGAATGTACGATTGTTCAACCGACTTGCCTGACTTTTTTCATGAAATCTCTTGTTCTTCCTGAGAGCTGGAATTCTACTGACGATTTAATATTAAAAGAGTATACATTTGAATGCAGCAGTGTGCATTTGAATTTTACCGAAATAGAATTTTTGGCATTGGTATGCATGTATCAGTCATGGGCTGCTAAGAACTTTAATCCAAATGGGCTTGAAAAATTAAAAGCTGCTTTAGAAGAATCTGTAAATTGTAAGTGTATTTAATTTTTCTGATTATATGTTTCATTGTACGAATATGTAACATCACAAAGATTTTGATATAACTTTCATTTATAATATTTGAGTGCAGTTATCTCCTTTATCTTGTCTTGTATTTAACCAGGTATGATAATCGTGGAACTGTCTGAATGGTATTATTAAAGACAGAGGCGGCAAGTCGGGGGGGGGGGGCGCCCTCCACTTTTTGTGCAGAAAATTAAATTTTTATTTCTTTTTATCTGCATAAAACTAGAAATTAAAAAAATCACTAATGTACAAGAAAGCTAACTAATTTTGCAACTAAGTTTTTAAATTTTGTTGTCTACCCTGTATACTTCCGGGCACTTTTAGGTGCAATTAAATTTTTTGCCCTCCCCCACTTTTGCCACCCAGTTGCCGCCTCTGATTAAAGGTGAATGACGAATATTCTATTATGTATATGTATCTTTATATCTGGAGTCGAATATTTTGTAGATGTATTTGTTAATCTTATTAGAAATTGTAGACATAGATTAAAGACTATATTTTCATGTAGAAAGTTTTTTTGTATGCAACAAATATTTTTTATTATAAATGAATATATCGTCGCTTAACAAGCAACACCACCTATCTCAATTTTTTTAAATTTCAAAGAGGAAGAAAAAACTGAATTTTTCTTAACCAATAACGAATATTTCTGAATTTTTTTGAGAGATGCTAAACAACACTTTCTAAAATTTTCTCCACATTAATTGAATTACTTTTTGTTTTTAAAGTAATATTAAATGAAATTAATGAAATTGATTTTATATAATAATAGAAATTAAAAATAATATTAAATGAAAAAAATTGAAATTTGTTGTTTCTTGCAACGTTTGTCCGAATGTCCCCATATAGGAGACACTAATTTTATGAAAAAATAAAAATTTTCAATATTATATCAACATTTTTCTAATACTTTTTTATGTATTTAGAACTGGTTCCACTTACATTAACAAAATTTTTAATTCAAAGTTGGTCTTAAGACTGATGAGGATAATAATTGTTTCAGTTGTTAAGGGCTGAGTTTTAAAATATACCTGCTCATTCAATTTTTATTTAGGTATATGATGTTTCTGCGATAGAGTAACAATATTCATTGTATATCCCTTGTATTCATTTTAATCTCGGCTTTATGTGCTTTTATTTCATAGTTTTAGTATGTACTTGGTATTTATTGAAAGCATATAACAAGCCAGTTTTTCTGAAGATAAATTTAATTATATTATTGTAGACTAGTTTGCTTACTATCCAATTTTTATTAATGGATAACTGAATTTACCGTGTAATTTGGTTAAATGTGATTAAATTTTATAACCCTTGAAGTGTGTTTCATTTTGAAAAGTTCGCTGTTGGTGTTTTATTTTCTAAATGAAATTTAGTATTTTCTGAAGATTGAGGTATCGTTTTTCTTTTTCAGGTTCTCCCACTATGTCTGCCGAGATTTCTGACATGAACTTTTTGCATCAGTTGAAGAAAGATTTAGAATTGACGAAATTTTCTGTATCTACAGTGTGTTTGAAGTTCCAAAACGGTGGTAAGAATTATTACAAATGTGTTTCATTTAATTGATTTTTAATATTGACAATTTTTATAGGATGTGCATCTTTATAGATCAATCTAGCATCTTATTTCATGCTCCTGAATCCACCGAATGCCTTTATGAAGGAATTGATGCAAAAAAATTTGAGGTACACGAAGAACATAAGCAAGTGTTTCTACAACTTCTTCTGCAAGTACCAAAAGATATGGATAATGAAAGTTAGTACAAATTTTTCTACAGACTTTTCAAATTTAAATTTTAAAAAGCACATAAATTTTACAAAGCAATGTATTGTTATTGAACACTACTTATCAAATTATTCATCCAATTAATGATGGTAACTCATTTTTTTTTTCCTTTTCAGGTCCTGCTTTACTTTTTCTTCATGTCAGTGGATCAACTTTGTATTTTGAACTTGCCTTTTTTAACTGGCTATCATCTGCTCTGTTCACGCACATTATTTTAGATGTTACTGAGCTGGATTATAGTTGTTCCAGTCCTGCTGATTTTGAAGGTCAGTACATTGTTACGAATAGCTGGTTTTCATTATTCCTTGAGTATAATTTTGCTGTGTTCTGGAATTAAAATTGGAATTTGCATATATTTTGTTATAAATTTCTGCTTATATAAACTTATTTCTTCTTGAAAAATTGTTTGAAGGAAGATTATTTCATAATATTTACATGTAAAAAAATAAGAGAAAAGTTGCATGGAATTTGAAAATCTTATTTCTGTCTAGTTACATAGAAAAAGTAGAAATTATGTAATTTTATTTTTAAAAATGTTATCATACATTTTCATATTCTACTAATAAATTGTGTGAATTAATGAGCCCCGTCATTTTTAACTGATGTGCATTATTTATAAAAAACAATTGTATAATTTGACATTCAAAATGGATCTCGGTTCTGTTACATTAGTCTAAGGATAATTTTTTGTGTTTAAAAAATTAATTAAAATATTATGTTTGAACATTTTAGATGCCTCTACATGCAGCAGTTTAACACAAGAAGCATCTACTAGTTATTCTTTGAGCAAGTCACAATCAACTATTTTAATCAGCAACAAGAAAGTTTCCTTGCAAGAAAGTGTAGAAAATTTTTTGCTGCAACACTGCCATTTTTTATCATATCTTGTGTTAGAGGTAAGCAGTTTTTTAAAAATTTTATTTGGATCTGTACTCTTTCATCAACAAAGCAAGACATTATGAAATTTTGGTGTAGAAAATTTTTGTAGTTTAAAGAAATTAGTGTAAAAAAGTAATATTTGTTCCACTTAAATCTTTGCTTTTGTTTTATTGACATGTCCCTTTCTGTTAAATTTACATGTGTGGTTCCTTCCCTCATCTCCCTTCCCAGGTTGAAGACTCTACTAAGCTTAATAGTCTTTCCAATATGCAGTAATAATTTCAAAGAAAGTTAAGCGGGTGTTAAAGAAACTATTATTTTAGAATTCAAAATCTTTAGTAATTTATTTTCTATGTTGGAAATTGAACTACCAGCATTTGTATAATTTTTAAAATATATTTTACCTTTTTCATGTCATCTATATTCTGAATATGCTTTTCTGAAAACATTTTGCTAACATCATTTCTGTTGAAAGCGGGATGTTTTTCCCATTACTATTTACTGAACATTTCGTACTTTATTTTATCTGCCTGATTTCTGATAGAAAAAGTAAGAATTCTAAGTTCCTTGTGAGGAAATTCATGTATGCTTTCTCTTCATCAGGATTTTGTTTCTTTTTCTTTTTAAAATTTCACATTGGAGAATAATCAGTTCTCTGAAAATGATGACCAAAACTTTTCAATCTACATCTGAGTGGTGGCCTGTCAACTCAGAAACAAGCAGTGCTGCAAAAATTTTCGCTAATACTGGGGTGTGTTGTAGTCGCAAAATAAGGAGTACTGGAACGCTCTAAAAAAATGTCCCTGTTTTAGGGAGGTTTTTACAATTTTCCTAGTTTATTTCTCGTAAAAAAGCAGTACCGGAACACCGGTGCATTCTGACTCCACTACTCCCCTGGTACAAGGTTTTCCAACTTGAAGACGTTTGCACAATGCTTTATTTAAGCTTAACATGACCTGCATTTTTGTGTTCAATTTTTCGCTGAGCAAAAGCTGTGAAAGTATGATGTCTTGAAGATCTGCAAAGCTATTTTTTTTATTACCTCTAATGATAATAAGATTAATCTCTCCATATAAAAATTTTCATCTGAATAATATTTTAGAAAATTATCTACATACCTTTTCTGAAGAATGACTTCTAACAAAAGCAATAGAGAAAATTCCACACAAGTTACGAATGAATAAAAATGTCCTTCCTGGAAATAACAGAAGATTACACAGCAAGCATGTCTCGGTCAGTGGCATAGCAAGAGTTGTACTGATGCCCCGGTGCAAGTCTTGGTGTGGAGGCGTTGTTTCCGTCCAAACTCATGGAGAGCAGTGGAGTGGAATTCGTATTTTAATGTCTGTCGAATAAGAAAGTTCAAGCATAGCCCTTGTTCACGATCACACACACAGAACTATATACATGGTTTTCACAGAACAGAGACAAGACAAGTGCGTAGTAAAAGTGCACATCGGTGTGCTTACTTCTTCTGGCAATCATTGATCGCCAAAATGCCAATTTACAGTTCAAAGGCACCAACATCCTGGGCCCCGTTGCAATGTTAACATGCAACACTAATACACATTGATTACATAACACATGGAAACCATACGAAATTGTTAATACACAATGTATTCACTGATTAGCACTATAATGAAATGCGCAAAACATTCGAACAATTAAATATATGATAATGAATATAAGAACAGATATAAATATACAATACTTATTGATAGTTAATCATAGAAAGGTAATCTTATGATTTTGTTTACTGGACGTTGATAAATGCCTTTGTTTGTTTTCACTGTTACAACTCTTATTACATTATCCTTTACTGCATGAATCTTAATTATTTTTGTAAGATTCCAATTAAGTGTTTTAGAATTATCCTCATTTTTAACCAAAACAATTTGATTTTCTTTAAATATTTTCTCACCTTTGCGCCATTTAACACGTGATTGCAAACGATTTAAATAGTCCGTCGACCATTTTTTCCAAAATATTTGAGAAAGCCTTTGTACCAATTGCCATCTATTTAACCTATTAATTGGTACTTCTGTTAAATCTGGTTCTGGTAAAGCTGTTAAAGATGATCCAACTAAAAAATGGACTGGGATAAGTACGAAATCACATCGTTAGGATCACTAGAAAGATTACAAAGATGTCTAGAATTTAATACTGCTTCCACTTGTGTAACAAGTGTGCTAAATTCTTCATGAGTAAGTACAGTGTTTCCTACAACTCGTTTTAAGTGAGATTTTAGTGATTTAACGCCTGCTTCCCATAAACCTCCGAAATGAGGTGTGGCAGGTGGATTAAAATGCCAAACGATACCTTCTGAAGCAATGAAATCTTCAATTTTTCCTATACTTTCTTTATTGAATAGATCCTTTAATATTTTTCTTAACTCATTATTAGCTTCTACAAAATTTGTGCCATTATCACTATAAATATCACTAGGTTTTCCTCAACGTGCAATAAATCGTTTTAAGGCACCTATAAAGGCATCTGTTCTATTACAATCTATCTATTTACAATTTCTAAGTGAACTGACTTTATAACAAAACAAATGAATATGCATATATAACATTTATACGATTTTTTAAATCTACCTGAAAGCAATTTAATACTAAATGGGCCACAAAAATCAATACCGACCCTTGTAAATACTCTTGATATATTTATTCTAGAGCTGGGAAGATCTGCCATAACTTGATTACTACCCTTTGCACCTACCTTTAGACAAGGAATACACTTTATAATAATTTTTCTTACGTAATTTCTACCATTTATTAACCAGAATTTTGTAAGAATATTGGCTAAAGTTGCTTCTGCACCTGTATGGAGATACAAAACATGAAAATGATTAATAATTAGATCCGAAAAGTCATTGTTATAGGGTAACAAAATTGGATGTTTTCTTTCGATAGGCAAATTGGAGTTTTTCAGTCGGCCACCAACACGTAGAATGTCCTGCTCATCTAAAAATGGAGATAAGTTTATTAACGAGCTTGAATTAGGTAGCTGCTGACCTCTTTTGAGACACTGAATTTTTTGAGCAAAACAATTTGCTTCTACGTTTTTCACCAAACACATTAATGATTTAAATAACTCGGGGCTATTTAAGTTGCCCTCGTTTGGTTGCAAGGAATTTTTTTGCATTTCTAACGAAACCCACACGCCATTGATGACTCGAAGTCGGGTAAATGATGAACAGTTGTTGATTATAGGTAACACTTCTTGCCCTTGTACCACAAGACACACTGGATCTGTCGGAGTTTTCTTGAACTCTCGTTGGTATAGCTCATTATCGTTGATATCACTGCAAACACAAGGAGAAACTACTGAATGATCTTGTACGAACGACGGACCAAACCACCGCAAATTACAATCTTGGATTTTTTCTGGATCGATCCCTCTAGAGATAATATCTGCGGGATTTTCCTTGGATGGGACGTGTTTCCAGGCACTAATTTCTGTAAGATTTTGAATTGTACTTGCTCGGTTTCTCACAAAAGGCTTGAGTACCGAAGGGTCCTTTTGTATCCATGCAAGGACAATGGTAGAGTCGGTCCATAGCGCAGTACTATGGAATGAAATTTGCATCGATGTGATGGTTTTTTGTGCTAACTTGGCAAGAAGCACAGCGGCACACAACTCAAGCCGGGGTATTGTTACCGACTTCAGATGTGCGATTCTTGATTTTGAACACAATAAATTTGTAGATATTTCTCCTAAGTTAATGAGACACCTTACATATATTGCTTCACCGTATGCCTTCTCGGAAGCAGCTGCGAAGCCGTGCAATTCTATTTTAAGAGCATAGTCGAACAAAATATATCGTGGAATGTTCAGAGTGTTAATAGTTGATAAGAACGTAACAAATCGCTTCCATTGCGATTCCAATTGCATTGGCAAGGAATCATTCCAATCCAACTTTAACCTCCAAAATTCTTGCATTACAAGTTTCGCTTTCGTAACTACAGGCGAAATCAGACCTAAATGATCGAAAATCCTAGCAGTGGTCGAGAGGACTGATCTTTAGGTAATTTTACACGATTCACAGGTATCTACATTAGCAGACACCGAAAATTCTAAAGAGTCCTTTTGAGGTCACCACAAAAGTCCTAGGGCCTTTGTTTCATCAGGAATTGTAAGAGAAACATCTCCATCAGAAACTTCCGAATTTGCGAGCAATTCTTTGCAATTGGAGGACCATTTATGCAATTGCATGCCTCCTCCTCTGAAAAGTGCTATAAGTTGTTCCTTAAGCTGTTTCGCAGAATAGATGTCTGCAGCGCCAGTAAGTAGGTCATCCATATACATGTCACTACTCACAGCTGAGGCAGCCAATGAATAATTGTGTCCTTCATCCATTACTAACTGCTTAAGCACTCGTTGTGCCAGGTAGGGAGCACATGTTGTGCCGTACACAACCCTATTCATTTTATACGTTTTGATAGAGTCATCAATGCTCTCTTTCCAAACGATTCGCAACAGATCTCTTTGAGATTCATCTATGAAAATCATACGAAACATTTTTTTGATATCCGATATCAAACCGATTCTATTATTTTTAATCTCAATAATATCGCAAATAACTCGTCCTGAATGACTCCTCCATTAGCTAAAATAGAGTTCAACGACTCGCCAGTCGTAGTAGCACAGGACGCATCGAAAACAGTCCTAAGCGGTGTGGATTTGGAGTCGGGACGTAAAACACCATGATGCGGCATTTAATATGCAACTGTCGGTTCCGATACTTCGAACACTTGTTCCATATGTCCCATATCCAAATGTTCATGAATAAAGTTTCGATACAACTGTTGAAGATTTGGATTGGCTTCTAATTTTCGCCATAACGAATTTAAACGACGAATAGCCGTTTGCTTGGATTCGCCGAGACAGCTAGGTTCCTTTAAAAAGGCCATTTAAACAATACACTATATGCCCAAAAGTATCCGGACACTTGAAGATTTTTACATTTTTTGGAATTTCTCCGGAATGGTTTAACTGATTGCCTTTAAACTTCGGACATGTAAAGAATAGACAATAACTCACATTTTACATTGAATATTTGGTCCTGAGGTCAATTAAGGGACCGTCTACAAACTGATGAAGACAAAAACGTTTTTGGCACACCGCGTTTCACAGAATACCGATAACAAGATGAAACTTTCAGAAATGGTAATGTATAATGTACGTAATATTTACAGGAATTTTCGTAAACACAGCACGAATATTTGGGAAGATATAAAGGTTTTCTTATTAAAATCTCAAATTTTTCCACCTGTTTTTGCTTATAACATGCAGAGTTTTCTGTTATATTATACGAAACTTACAGAAAAGATGACAATATGTTAGAGAAGCATTTTGTAAAAATTTGGAAAAGAATATTTGAATATTGAAGGAATTATGAGTAGTTTTAGTAAATAATGTTTTACTGCGCATGCGCGAAACTTAGTGTAATTTTTCTTTCACAACTTTAAAGCCAGATATATAGGGCAACTTATATAAAAATATTCAATTCAATATCATTAGTATTCAGAAAGATATCGACATTACAACGAGCAGAATTTTAGCTCCTGTCCAAGTGATGCTAAAAGATGAGGGGTTGTACACAAATTGATATTTTTTTAACTTATATCTTTGAATAGTTATATTGAATTGTATAGTGGTTAGAATTTGCTGAATACCCATGAAGACTTATCAATTACATGCATAACTTAAATTCCAGCTTATTAGGCACTATAAATAACAAATTTATTATTTTAATTATATTATTTACATGATTATTAACAAGTTACATATTACAATTATTTTACTTCCAAACGATATTTTTAAATATATTTCTTTTATGGCGAAACGATTTTTTATCTAATTAAGTTTTTAAAAAATATTTTAATAATTCTACATATATATATTTTTTATTCGTTACGAATATTAGATGTGTTCATGGGTATTCAACAAATTCTAACCACTATACAATTCAATACAATTATTTAAAGATATAAGTTTAAAAAATATCAATTTTTGTACAACCCCTCATCTTTTAGCTTCTCTTCGACATGAGCTAAAATTCTGCTCGTTGTAATGTCGATATCTTTCTGAATACTAATGATATAGAACTGAATATTTTTATATAAGTTTTCCTATATATCTGGCTTTAAAGTTGTGAAAGAAAAATTACACTATGTTTCGCGCATGCGCAGTAAAACATTATTTACTAAAACTACTCATAATTCCTTCAATATTCAAACATTCTTTTCCAAATTTTTACAAAATGCTTCTCTAACATATTGTCATCTTTTCTGTAAGTTTCGTATAATATAACAGAAAACTCTGCATGTTATAAGCAAAAAAACAGGTGGAAAAATTTCAGATTTTTTAAGAAAACCTCTGTATCTTCCAAAATATTTGTGCTGTGTTTACGAAAATTCCTGTAAATATTAAGTACATTATACATTACCATTTCTGAAATTTTTATCTTGTTATCGGTATTCTGTGAAACGCGGTGTGCCAAAAACGTTTTTGTCTTCATCAGTTTGTAGACGGTCCTCTAATTGCCCTCAGGACCGAATCTTCAATGTAAAATGTGAGTTATTGTCTATTCTTTACATGGCCGAAGTTTAAAGGTAGTCAGTTAAACTATTCTGGAGAAAGTCTAAAAAATGTAAAAATCTGCAAGCGTCCGGATACTTTTGGGCATATAGTGTAAAATGTCCCGTTTGATCTCTCCGATGATTATTCAAGAAATGATCTTCACAAAACTTGGTTTGTGAATTTAAATTAAGAGATTCTTCTTCCATTGATTCTAACTGCCAAAATTTAGAAATTAAATTTTCTAACCCTTCTTGCTCGGAAAGAAGAAAGCAATGCAATTTATCATCAGCTGTCAGTAGATTGTAATTAAAGTCTAGTTAAGTAGCGCAAACCAGCTAGATAGATGAAAATTAGCTTCGTTTTAACATTGGAATTATAAATCTATGCTCAATTTTGGCCAAATACATCAAAGGATTTTCGGTCTGTCTACTTGTGGGTCAGGGGTGGCGCCAGTGTGTGGGGGGGGACCGGGGGCAGGGCCGCCCCATCGGGAAAATTTTTGTACCTCTTTCACGCAACGGTTATTCAACTAGTAGATAAATAAGAATATGGCGAAAATTTGAGACCAATTTTATTACACCCCTTCCCCTTACAGCAGGTCTTGTCCCCCTGTTGGGCAGACCGTGTCCTCCTGTCGGGCAAATTCTAACACCACTCCTGTTGTGGGTAGCTTAAAATTGTTGAAGAAAAATACAAAATTAATGAAATGAAGATCTTTATTAAATTTTGGTACAAGTTGGAAGAAAGGATTGCTTTCAAAATGTATTCTTGGTTCTCTTTGCTATACTACGAAGCACCAGATGGACAGCATTGCGTTAAGATATGAAAAAGTCCATAGGAGAACAACCCCACTTGATTGTTGACAAAATTGTTTCCAATTGGGCCCCACACCTACTTTACTGTTAATTTTTGTGAATACTTTTCAAGTGCGTCATTTATTCTCTGTGTCGTTACTTTCTAAGCTTTTTTATTGTGTATGGTGCCGCAATAAATCTTGCATGTATTTATTTTTAAATTTTTAACAAAAGTAAATTTTATCGAAAATGACCAAAGGAAGAAGCTCTTAGACTCTACGGTCCACTTCCAGATACTATCTTCCACTTCTTTGAATAAAAGGTTTGTGACATGACGTGTTAATCGCCTAAGGATTGGTTATTATACTTATTATTTATATATTATACGTTTGTATATTATTTATACACTAGTGTCCAAAAGCTGAGAATAATTCTTCAGATGCGAAAAATTTGGAGATAATATACATTGGGTCATAGTCAGTTACTGAACATCATGGAACGTAAAATCGTCAGAACTCATATTTTCCAGTGAAAATTTGGTTACGAAGGAATTTAGGGGACCGATCAGAAAGTGATATGGGCTCAACCCATTTCACAGAAACCTAATAATGATTTGAAACTTTATTCCATGGTTTTGTTTATTGTGTGCAATATTTATATACGTTTTCATGAAAATACCACGTACTTTGAGGACAATGTTATGGCTTTCTTCAAAAAGCACAAATTTTTCAGATATTTTTCTGCCTAAAATATGCAAAGTTTATAGCCAAATTACTCGAAACTGACAGAATATGTGACAATATGTCATCGAAGTTTTATAACAAAATTCAAAGTGAATTGAATATTCAAGAGAATAGGCGTATCTGTAGTAAATAATATTTAACTGCATATGTGAGAAATACTGTATATAATTTTTCTTTCATAATATAGATCTATTTCCAGATATACAGGGCAACTCGTATAAAAATTCCAGTTGAATAACGTTAAAATTCGGAAAGATATCGGTATTGCAGCATGAAGATTTTAAATTGTTCTCTAAGAGAAGCAAAATGATAAAGGTTTTTTGAAAAATGATATTATATAAATTTGAATCTTTGAATAGTAATAATCGAAATGCAATTTAAATTGTGCTTAACTTATAAGTATGTATGGGTATTCTGTTTATTCATCCTTTATAATATTCAATAAAACTATTCGGAGATTCAAGTTTAAGAGGCATATGTTTGTGGAAAACCCATCATTGTTTAATTTCTCTTAGAGTGAAACTGAAATCCAGCTTGCTACAATGCTGATAACTTTCTCAATCTCGATGGTATTCAGCTGGAATTTTTATATAAGCTGCCCTATATATCTCGTTTCAAAATAATGAATGAAGTATACTTTGTTTCACGCATGCGAAGTTAAAAATGATTTAGTACTAATATTCATATTTTATCGAATTTACAAAGTATTTACTTCTACTAATTCGATTTGCTGATTCTTCTAATTTGCCGAGCTAAACTTTTTCTTCGTATTTTCAGTTTGATTTTTGAATTTAAATCGGTGACCCCCTGGATATTAAGTCTCCTCAATATCAAAAATGATATTACACATCCCATTTCGAATATAATGTATATTAGACAGCATAAAAAACGGTCGTTTTTAAGTCGGAATTTTTTGTTTCTCACCCCTCTAGATGCGAGACACTCGCCACGACCCTGCTCATGGCTTATGTAAACCAAATCACTTTAACTTTACAGACTTTCCTCACCTGACAACAAGAATCATAAAGAACACTATAATACTTTCGATAATTTAATAAAAAATACAATGAAATAACTAGCCGAAAAATGTTTTCGACCGCATCAACACTACAAGTACAAGTGGAATGATTAGAAAAGTAGGAAAATTTTCGAGCCTGTCAAGCCAGAAAGCAGTGTTGTCACGTTTTTATTGTTTTTTTTAAAGGGAAATTAAGAACAAATAGTTGTAGTGATTTTAAATAAAATCAATAATTTTGGTTTAGCTCTGGGGGGGGCTTCAGCCTGATAGCCCCCCCTGGATTCGCCACTGAACTCCAATCTTGCAGCAACTTCAAAATTGTGCATTATTTTTGGACACCAATGTGCATTTTATCATATCTAATAAGAGTAGAATTTTCCAGTTTTAGGGACTTAATAGAACACAACTCAGAATTTCAAATTAAACCCGCTAACATGAATTGCCCATTGAGGAATCCCATCAAGTGGCTCTGATATTTGAAATGGATATCTGATATATATCGAATCTATATTTATTGTTATACAAATACTCGCATTAGTTTGTAAAAATTGTTAATACATGAAGATGTTCAAATGTTCATTTTTGAACTGGGCATAACTAAGTTGCTCTATGGAATAATTATGCTTAATTGTGTTAGAAACAATTAAATGTAATTGTTCTATAAATATATTTGCTTTTGCTCTATTAAGGTTGACATTGGAAGCTTATGTGGTATTGTGCCTCAATCTACTTGGTGTGTTACATATGAAGAAGGGCAACCAGTTCTGTATTCTTGGCAGCTAGCAGAATCTTCTGGAAATTTAAATGGAGCCTGTGTGTTTTGTATGCCAGCAGTCAAAATAAATAATAACAGTTCAGTCAGTAGTCTACTTCAGAAAATGGATTTTTCTGAAATTTCTATACCAGTTAAAACTTTGCAATGTGACAAAAGAAGTAAGTGACATGCTTTTTTATGTACTTATTTTGTCATTTCTGGTTTTTGCCTTTAATGTGAGAAACAAACGATTCTTCTACTTTGTAGAACCATGAAAATTTTGATGACATAATGAAATAAGCTATTTACTTATTCTCTGTATCTAATAAAATAAGATATTCTGTATGTTGTTTGTAATACAAATGTGTGCTTGGACAGAAAATTAAAAGTTGGACTCAATAGTCAATTGTTATATAGCTAATCCTCAGTGATGCAGTAGTCATGTTCCATTTGCCTTTATTTAGAATAGGAAATGAATAATGAATACAATTTAACAAGAATGAATTATTTCGCATTTTTAAATTTTTCTTAAAATGAGATTGAGCTCTGTTTTTCTGATTCTTTATAAAAAAAATAACTTTGAGTTACGGCATTTGCTCATTTCTTTTAATCAATAGCAGTTGTTTCTACTTAATAATAGTTCTGTAAGAAATGAGTTGATTCATGGAAAATTAATTGGTAGCTTTTTGCAATGTGCCTTCATCATCTGAAGGTTTTAAAAATCGTGGAAGGTGCTAGCTTAGGAAAAAAAATCAATGCAGAACTTCTGCAAATGTTCATTAAACAACTTTCTGTCTTTCTACAATAATGTCTGCAAATCGTGCTTATTGATTACTGCTTTTTTAAAAAAATATTTTATTAAATTTGACATTTTTTCATTGCCATCTTAGGGTTCTTCTGCCATCATTACTCTGGGGTCATTTCTTGTTCTAACATGAATAATTAGTCACATTCAGTCAGGAAATACTTTTTTAAAGTGTGTTCCCTAAGGAAACATTTATATATACATGCATATTTCTGAATGGATGGTTGTTAGCAATATAATTTGGTGTAAAACAAAATTATCACACTGCAACAATTTACTGTTATATAAAAGAAATGTGCTGGAGAAGGAAGGAAGAAAAATAAAATAAGCTTATTTCTGTCTCGTGCATAAGCTGCATCAACAGGCGAAAGCGGAATAATACAATATCTCTAAAAATGAAAAAGGAAATAATTATATATGAAAATGGAAAGATAACAAATATGAAAGGGAACTATGGAATGTTGCTCATCTAAGGAGAAAATATTCCATAGTATTGAAATATTTTTCTGCATTAATGACTAGATTCGCCGTTAAGCATGGCCATATCTCCCTAGAAACACAGCCAAAATGGCATTTAAAAAATTCTTAATCAAAGTAGAGGAAGAGAAACAGCCAAGAAAAATACCCAATAATGTATATGCACAATTAAAGCACCTCTGATTTAAAGTATCTTTGAAATCCGTTTGTCCTCTGTTTATAAGATGTTTTTACAGTTCGATCTTTTGAATTTGCTTGTAAAATTCATGAGAGTAATATTTTTAAAATTTACGTTTTTTACTTGAATTCTGTTGAAACATGTATAATTTTGCCGTTAAAATTTCTTACTTTTTTAATTTTGCAGGTGAAGATTGCTTTCGTTGGACTTTGCAAATAGACTCATGTGCGATATATTCTGTAGAAAGAAATACCGATGTAAAGTACACCTATTTGGTATATCCTACTATGTTATCACCTACTGTAGGATTGTCTTTCAAGAACAATGAAAATCAGATAGCATTATGTATTCATATGGATAGCAAATACGTACATTTAAGCTTCTCGGCACTTCAGGTAAAATTTTAAGAATTTCATGTAGATTTTTTTTTTCATTTACGTCCATAACTTCCTAAATTTTTATTTATGTCATGAAATAATTCTAGAAATTCTTCTTTTAAGATGAAAATTATTTTTAGTTACGCATACTGGCATTTCTCTGCCCTTTTTACAGAAAGGCACCTTTGGATTTAATCGAAATTTTGCTTCTAAAAAGTTGTGGAATTTTTAATTAAAAGTTCTTAGCTTGAATGTCTTTTATTGATAGTTATTAGATAAAATTCCTTTATTTAAAACATTATAAGTAATTTATTCTGTTTTTATTAACCAGTAGATGATGACAATAGTATAATGAATACAGCAACCGTAGAATATATCCTTGTCAAAATAAATCAAAAGCATCAATTTAACCACACATTTCTGTGCACTGAGTGGGGGACATCTAGGATGCATAGAGAAGTCAACCCCCCCCCCCTCCCGCACACATACCTTCTATGTATAGAATGAAAATCTGAATATTTTTTCATTGATCTTACGAATGTTAACAAAAAAAACTATTGAATAAATTTTGTTCATGTTATCTCTTTGCCTGTATTCACATTATGTTCGAGAGCTTCTCATTCTCAGTTTATGTGTTGAAAACTGTGAGCACTTTCGCGAAATGAAGCGTCAAATACCGTCCATACATTTTGAACGAAAATTTAATCTCCCTTTAATCATTTATTCCAAACTATCCTCTGACTTCAAACGGGCTGGCCATTAATAATTCCATCATTCTTCATGAAAACAGATAAACTTTATCTATTTTAAATCGCTTCAAGATTTCTAATGAACGTTATAACCGTCATGTTTTACCCCCATGACATTCTAGTGTTTTGTATTTTATTGTGATCTGGATGACAAAGGCTATTCTACAATACTTTTATGGTTGCCTTTTGATGTAATAATAGATGGCAATAAATGTGTTTACAAACCTGCCAAACTTCATTATGACTCCTCGTTCAACATGGCTATTTAACAAACACTTAAATCCTCCCTGAATTTAAACTAGCAAAATCAATTGAACCTTCAAACAAATTGCATTAAGTTAACCGATTATAAGAACATGGCCCACCTCACCTGAAAAAATTTGATACAGTTGTGACACAATTACATGTTGGGCAAACCTGCCCATCTGTGCCAGGCAAGTGAATATCCAGCATATTGTAGTAAAATGTTCAGATTTTGAACGTAATTTACCTGCATTTTGAATCAAATTTGTATAAAACTTTAAATACCATTTTAAAATTTTATTTGCCTCTCGGCCTAAATGGTTTCTAAACATTAATTTTAGTTTGGCACAATATGTCTCTTGAAGGCCCACTGTTAATAAACATCAATCAAACCCAAATAAAAAAAAATTAAAGATCAGGCCTTGCTTGAACATATTTCCCCGGTGAGAAATAGAGAAAGTTGTATTAGAAAGTTTGAAATAAGGTTAACATTAAATTATTTTATTTATAAGGAGATCTTTTGAACTACTGGCTGTGTTATGTTTGGCATATTACGAGTAAAATATTGTTTAAACTTGCTATTACCATATATCTTTTGAAAGGTGTAATGTTGAACATTCAATCATTTTAAAGATTGATTTTAAATAGGATATTTGTAGATGCAGAAATAAATATTTGTGACATTAATGATTTGTACTTTAAAGCCAATAGCACACATACAAATTTTCCATCAGAGAGCACGAGTTTTAACTTTTGTTCCTCCAACTGAAAGTACTAACCAATCGCCTTTTATTTCGGTGGTGAAAAATCGGTATCTTAGAGCAAAAACGCATGCCTTTTGACAGAAAATTCGTCCTTGTGCTATGGACTTTAGAAAAAGTATTGTGAAGTCTTTGATAACAATCTCTTAGCATGACAGGGTGGCCAGTCGACCGGGAAACCTGGGAAACCGGGAATGGTCAGGGAATTTCGGGAGACCGGGAAAAAGTCAAGAAAATTTATTCTATAACTGGAAATTTTTTATTTTGATAATTCTTATTGGACGCGAAAATTCGCTGATCTTTTTTTATAAATAGAATGAAATACCGTTAGCAACCATGAAAATCAGTCATTTACTGACACTCAAAAACAGATGTCATTCGCGTTTCTGCGCACTCGCCAGGGGGCGAGGTGTTTGCATTTAAACTTCCGAGGGACCGAAATTTCGGCTATTAGTCCAGTCAACAAAGGGTTTGAAAAAAAAACATTAAATCATATAGTGTTGAAAATTGGTACATATGTTCATGAGGGGCTTTTCATAAACATACTAAAAGTTCCCGGTCCTGGGGGAGTGAGCTTACGGCGCCATCTTGGATTTCATCCCCCCTTTTTTAGTTTTTCCTGAATATCTCGAAAACTATTGAGTTTTCAAATTACAATTGATTTAACAAATTAGAAAGCGTAGAATAGATACTACCCTACAAATAGATACTTTTATTTTTGTTCCAGCTTTAAAAGTTTCCCAGATAATGGGTCTCAAATGTTGTCGCCATCTTGGATTTCATCCCCCTTTTTAGTTCGTCTTGAATATCTCGAAATCTAGTCAATTTTCAAATAACATGTAATAGCACATTAAAGAGCGTAAAACTACCTACAAACGCATGCTTTTATTTTTGTTATTTTTTAATAGTTTCCGAGATAATGGATTTCAAAATTTGCAACTATCTTGGATTTTATCCCCCCTTTTATAGTTTTTCTGAAATATCTCGGAAACTATTAGAGCTAGAGAATAAATAAAAACATGCTTTGGTTGGGAATTTTACGATCATTAATTTCTTGTATTTAATGTAATTTGAAGATCAAATAATTTTCTAGATATTAAAAAAAAACTAAAATAAGGAGGATAAAATCCAAGATGACGGCAAATTTTAAAATCCATTATCTCGGAAACTATTAAAGGTAAAACAAAAATAAAAGCATGTGTTTGTAGGGAATTTTACGCTCTTTAATTTGCTGATTACATGTAATTTGAAAATTGACTAGATTTCGAGATATTTAAGAGAAACTAAGGGGGATGAAACCAAAGATGGCGGCAACCTTTGAGATCCATTATCTGGGAAACTATGAAAGCTGGAAGAAAAATAAAAGTATGTATTTGTAGGGAATTTTCCTCTCTTAAATTTATTAAATCAATTGTAATTTGAAAACTGAATATTTTTCGAGATATTCAGGGAAAATTAAAAAAGAGGGATAAAATCCAGATGGCGCCGCGAACTTACCCCTCCCCCAGGACCGGGGACTTTTAGTATGTTCATAATAAGTCCCTCACGAACATGTGTACCAATTTTCAAAACTATACGAGTTAATGTTTTTCACCCCCCATTTTGGACCTTAGTTGACTGGACTATATGAACTGAATCTCGTTCCTTTTAGTAGTTAAATTAGATGATACTTCTTGAGTTGAAAATCTATAGTATAATCACACTCAGATGTGGAAGAAGAACCGGGATTTGGCTACATGTCAAGGAGATTTAGATAGCTTGCGAGATCGTAAATTTCTCTTTATCTGTCTACAAGTTAGCATCCACACTACTGCCTGCTTTATGATGATTTAATATCAAATAGGAGTTATACCAGAATTAGTTTGCTTTTCCACTTCTGGAGATCTTTTCATTGAATTATGAAGTATTGGAAATTAGTGCTAATATTTTCTTTCAGCATTTTTTTGTTGTTTATTTTGTGTATGCTTTTTTTCTCTGAGTGTTGGGAGACATTATGAACACCGATCATTTTGATAAGTTATGGGATCTTCAAAGTATGGGACAGCTGTTACCTATATATAACAACAATTTTTAAGAACAATTTTTTTTAGTATTATGCATGCATTGTTCTTTTTTTTCTTTACGTACGTCCAGACCTTTGACTTATGAGACCAAATTTAGCAGAGTGATGGATTAACACAAGAGGGGAGCTGACGCCGCAATCATTTTTTTAAAAAAATTCAAATTAATTTTATTTATTTAATTTTAAGTGGTAAATTCGGGTTTTTTCCCCTCGAATTTTATTTTATTTATTTATTTATTATTTTTTTTTCATTATTTCATATACACTCAACTTTGGGTGTTATAATTTATAAATTCTTGCATTTTCTCTCTCTTTTTTGTCTTTGATGTTTTATTTTATTTACATTTCTTTATCCATTGTTCTTTTTGAGCCGTATTGAAGGAAGTTGGCTGGAATAAAAAGTTGCTTTTTTTTCTTTTGCAAACGATTTGATTCGTGTGATTATGCTTCTCTGTTTTAATTTATAAACATCAGTAAAAAATAGTTTTCTTACATTTTTTTCTCTCTATTTTGTCTTTTTCTGTTTTATTTTGCAACGTATATTTTTATTGAGTTTATATTTTTAACCCGAAACGCCTGGAAAATTCGGTACAGTAGAACTGTTCATTGTAAAGATGTATGAATTATTTTATGGTTTATTGTTTGAATGTTTTAAATAAATGTTCTTTTTTCAAACATTTTGCTTTTTTTTTCAAACCATATTGGCTTGAATGAAAACTTAGTATGGTGAATGAATGCATAGTATGGCCAATGTGCAGGTGATTGTTTTCAACGGTTGATGGGCTACCTCCGAAAAAAGCCAGGGAAATTTTTTATAAAACCTGGAAAAGTCAGGTAAACTCAAACAGCAAAAATGATGGCCACTCTGCATGAACCCTTTCAATACTTTTTTAAAACCCACGATTTATTTTTAAAAAGTTACATTGAATTGAATGAACTTAGATATCCTGTCAGTCTTGAAAGGTTTAAAAAAGTTAATAATCGAGAAGAGAAGAGCATGATACTCAAAATCATTTTGTGTGTAATAAATCTGTTTGTGATATCTGTGTACACGAAATTCACACCTAAATGAAATGTGTTGTTCATCATCATCGTTAGTTACGCGACAATACAGAGTGGAACCTGGCCTTCTCAATGAGTTCATTCCATCTCAACATGTTTGAAATTTGGTAGCTTGAAGTAAAATAAAGAAAATTTATTAGTGGAACTTACATTATAATTTTTGTGAGTTATTTTAGAGAAGTCCTGAATGTAATTTTTCTCTTTATGAAGCAAAACCATGTTTATTTATAAAGATTGTATCATTGTAATAAAATTATATAAAAATATCTCATATTAATTTTTCCATTGTAGCTTCGAAGATTTAGCAATTATACAACAAGTTTTTAATTAATCGCTAGTTTTGAGTAGAATTTGATAGTTATTTAGGCTTCTTGTTATCAAGCTATTCTGTTTTAGTTTCTTTTTTAAATTAATTAAGAATATGTTACCATAATTTTCATGCATCATTACTGATCTCATTAAGTTAAATCTTGCATATGTAGTTTTTTTATTTGTTAGATTCTTATTTATATTTATTAGAAGTAAATGTGCTGTGTAATAATTGCGTTTTTCGTTCCTTAGGCAGAACTTTTAGTTCACTGCTTCGACACTGTGTCGACTGTTGTTAAGTTTGTAGAAAGACTGGAAGCATGGATAAACTATTTTAAATTTAAAACGCCTGATGTATCGGAACATGGTATGCCGAATCTTGAAATAAAGCCATTTGAAACGAATTTAAATTACAAGAAAACAGGGGATACTAGTCAGTGTAAAAAAACTTCTACCAGTGAAGTGAAGTCACAGAGTATAGATGAAATCAAGCCAACTCAAAAATTGACAATATGGATTCAACTTGCTTTATCCAAGCTATGTGTTACTGTGTTTGGTAAACTTTCTCCAGAATACAGTGATAATGGTAAGTGAGCTTTGACTCTTTTGAAATGGATAAATAATATTGATATTATATTAAATAGTATTGATATTGTATTATACTGTTTAGAACAAAACCAACTGCTAAAAAGAAAAATTACTTTCTTTGTAGTTGTAGTTAAGATGGCTTCATATAAGTATAACTTTATATAAGGAAAACAATAGCAAAAAATATCATTTAGTTGAATTTTAAAGGAAAAGTGGCTAAAAGAAAATTGATATATGTCATTTTGAGAACATAATTGTGTTTTACTGAAACATTTAACATGAGTTTTGATTAAAAAGCAAGTGTCTCCCAAACAGGTTACATATCTTCCCACTAAATTTACATTTTTGTTGTTTTATAGTACAGCTTTCTTCCAGATTTAATAAAAATGAGCCCAATAGTTCACAGCATAAATTAAAATAAAGTCAGATTACGATATTTGTCTTATTTAATATGCATATGACTCATAAACTTATTTCTTCCAAGACTTTAATTAATTTTTCAGATTCTCTTTCCCAAAATATGAAATCTATTTCATAAAGTATCATCATTTCACACAATATACAATGGTTGAAAAAGTGCTGCTCCTTGTCATTTACGTTCCCTGTTATTTCATAATATTTAATAATGGTTGAATCATACTTCAATGTTTCAAATTTGCAATTATTTTCTTAATTATATTTAGAAATTCATTTGGCACTTTTCACAAACAACAAGATTAAATTGTTTCTTTTTTTTTTTACTTTTTCAGAAATTTACATTGTTCCACACATTATATAAGACTAAAATGTGTCTTTGCATTGAGCTCTTTTTAAATGCTTGGGAGAAAAAATAACTTAGGGTCAAAATTTATTACATATGAAACTTGACTTGCAGAGAGCTTTTAATCTGGTTTTTATCATTGAAGACTGAAATAGATCAATCAAAATATAAGCTTTGTAAGCAATTTTAATTAATTTATTAAATCTCTCATTAATTGGTTATAATAACTCACTGAAAACTAACTGTGCACAGTACACTGTTTCATAATCATAAACTGAACATGTTAACAAAATTATGCATATAAAGCTCTACTTCTTAATTTCACGATGTTTTTACGACTGAATAGTTAAATAAGAAAATTTAAATTTGGTATTGACAAAATCTCAAAACTATTTCATTGAGAAAATTAAAGCACGAAAGAATTTGTATTTTATGTTGCAAAAAGTAATTAGCTGGACATTTAAGAGTATTGGGTATGTCCCTTGTATCTGATGTTAAATAAAAATCTAGAGTCTGTAGAGACCTTGCCTTAATACCATTCCTCGCAGATTATAGTCTTTTCTTATATGGTGCAAAAGTATAGTGGAACCTCGGAAATCCGAACTAATGGGTGTTGGCCTCTGTTCGATTACGGGAGATTCGAATTATCAGGGAAAAAATACTCTTGATATATCAAATACAATAGAGTATAAACTTTGTGTGCTTCATGAAAGAGTACAGAAACAGCTAGCGGCGATTTGCATGATACAGTGGAGCTTTAGGCCAGCAAGTTGAGGTAGTAACCTTGAACTGGAGTGGTTCATGGTTACTATGACAACACGCGGTAAAAATAGCCTACTGGGTTAAAAGTGGCGGAGTTGGTTTTACCTGTTGTCTAGTACACTTACGTCGAGTCGGTGTTCATTTCACTGATCTTGTATGCATATCCCTATCAAAGCCTGATAATGTTGTGTTGAAGCGTGTGTCGTGTGTATGAATTAATTCTTCTTAAAGTACAGTATCACTGTTTCCACATGACATTGTTTGGTCAAGAATCAAGTTCAAGAATATCCCAAGGAAAGTGAAGAAGAAATCTCGATATATCTTATATTGCACGCAGATGCTACTAGTGCACTACGCTACGTAGAACAGCACACATCCTCTACACTTTTATGCGGCTCTGTCGTAACATCGCATCATCAAGCAGGTTTACTTCCTTATGTCAAAAGAAGATAACTGATTTTGTTTCTACTAATTAAAGTGTTGTATTCTTAAATTCCAATTCAAATGTTTCGTTTAAGTTAGGAATAATCATTAGCGCTGTTTCTAATTCGTAAGTGTTATTTTTTCTTCATTTTTTAATAAAAATTTTTCAGAAAATTAAAAAAGGATGTTTAGATTATCCGAAATTTCGGATCCCTGGAGTTCAGATTGCCAAGATTCTACTGTATTTTCCATATAGATTTAGATCGCACGTATCCACAAATACCAGTCTGTGTAGCAGGTGAAAATGGTGCTCCTCTCGAAACTCCCTTAAAATCCATTCGACGTACATCGCAGTGCTAAGCCAAAAGCGAATTTACGTAATTGGATTGGGGAGTGGCCTCAAAATAATTTTGTGTCTCTGATCTCATTGTCGAAATCTGCCACTGTATACAGATATGTATATAGAGAAATATGTATTGCCTTGGTGATGAAAGTGTATTCTATTTTTTGTTAAAGGATTTAGTTATATATAAAACGTTATTTCAAGTGATAGTATGAAACTGGCTATCCAATGAAGAGGCAGCGTTGAAGAACGAAGAACAGTTTATTTTAACTTTAGACATACATCTTTAAAATCAGGTAGGGAGATTATTAGAACTATATAAATGATTGAATAATTACAAATTCCTCCATGGTCATGATGGTAATCTTAAGCGCAAAGCAGCGCGTCTAACCCGGAAGCAGTTACATTTTACAAAAGAAAGCGTTACAACATCGCGGCGAGTTTAGCTAGTATTTTCGAAAAGGGGAAGTCCTAAACGCTACAGCCAGTTGAATCTGGACTTCTTCCAGTTAAAGTGGTAGTTATTCTTTTAGTAGAATTTAAATAGAGATAATAAATCTAAGGTAAAAGGCATTTTTAATTAAAAATTAAGTGGCTTTAAAAATGATTTAATTTAAAGAAGATTAAAAACTTACATAATTACATAAAATGTTTTCGTTGTTGTAGTCAGTAAAGAGCCGAGTTATTAACTAATTTTCTTTTATTATCCAAATATTTAAGTAATGTTTAAGGAGATTGGCGGACCTGCGTGCATCTTAGTTTAAGTTTTCAAGTCAAAAGAGAACAGAAGATCCCTGCATTTTCTCAGGTAGGAATTAACATATAGATACGTGATCAAAGTGAAGGGAATAATAGCTATTTTTAGTAATTTACGTAAGTGTTTTAGGGAAAAGTCTAGCGCCAAAAGGACGCCGAATTCGTGATTTATATGTGCACGTGGAAACGATTAAAGTATTCTTTTAGTAATACATATGCCAAACGAGAGATTTAATATACCTCCAGTGTGGGAAATAAAACTAAACTGGAGTTTAAGAAAAGTGATTTTGGAATACATTAAGACTTTAAAATATATAATATTAGAATTTAAAGCAATATTAAGTGAGATTATTGCATACATATATTTGCTCCAGTGTCTGATTGATATATATTTTCATTTCAGATTTTAAATTACAGTTTGATGCTGAAGAAATTGTTTCATCAGTTGATATTCAGGAAATATATTCAAAGATGAAATTAAAACTTTCGTCATTAAATGTAACTTGTTTTGTTAAGCCGTGAGTATAACTTTTACATTATTCTGAGGGGTTTTATTTAAATCTTTTATTTTTTACATTTTAGCTACCCAGAAGTTAACTGTTTATTTAACACTTTATTTAATTCAGCCTCAGCGTTTGTTCTTTCAAAATATTTTTTATTATGGAAGATATATGAATGAAGATAAATACAAAGATGCAGGAAGTTTCTAGTTGGCAATTGCTGTATTCTGAGTATCAGTAATGACAAAATTTAATTCTGTTTTTAAATATATATTTAAAAACTATGATTGTAGCACTAATGCATGTTTTTAAACCCATTGTTATGTGTTATATTTTCTAAAGCTGTTAACTTACTTAACAGCTTTACAATGAAAAAAACACAGTTGTAATATTAGAAAGAAATTATCTTATGAAATACTACACAGGGTTGCATAATGGTTTTTCATTATTTTGTAGAAAATAATCCAAGGAACTGTAGAAATTTTAAGTCTGTATTTTTAAAATAATTGGCAAAACCAAAGAACGAGTCCCACAGCCTCAACCACTGTAAATATTTCGACAATTTTTATTTTATATGAAATCTTTTGACCCCCTAGATATGTCATTAGTGTTCGCCTGCTCCCCAACCACCATCCATTTTTGAGAGAAATAGAAAAAGCACTACTTCACTGTACATCTCTATGGGAAAAACATTGACAGAGACCTCCAGCCGAAACCATTGTACTGATTTCGCCATTTTTTTAATTTCATATGAAAACTCATGTCTTCTAGATACAACATTAATGGTCGCCTACCGCACCGCCCTCTATTTTCGAGAGATAGCGGAAAATAAAACTTTGACAGAGAGTTTCCCCCCCCCCCCCGAGCCTCAATAAATGTACCGATTCTGACATTTTGGAAGCATAACTAATTAGTCGGAAAGTTCCAGTTTTATTATGCAAGTTTAAACAGTATTTTTGGTCTATATTTGCTTCAATTGACATGGCTCCTTAAGAATATTGTAAAATACCTATTGTACGTGGTGGAAACTGTTTTATTTGGTGCAGTATCATACTGGCATGGGGGGCGGTCCGCCCCGGGCGGCACTTCGAAAGGGGAAGCAAAATCCAACATGTAGGAAAACAATTTTATAACTAAATTACGAATATTTTCTCGTCAGAATTTTGTTATTGAAATTGGAAACTTAGCAAGAATTTGTCGTATCTTCATTTTTGACTAATCTTATAAGGGAAAAATATGTTGATTTATTAGTAATTGTGATAAGAAATATTGTAATGGAAGATACAATTTTAAACGAATATTATTTATTGTTGCCAAAGTTAAAAAATAACTGTCAGTTTTGTGCCACAGGTCTCATTTTTATTGATTTTATATCACTAAAATTAAATATGTTGTAAAGGTTTTCGCATTTGTTACATAATTTTATTCCACTGTATTATAATGTATATAACAAAAAGAGTAAAAAATATTATCCATAAGGAATAACCCAGTAAAACATCCACAAGGAATAATTACATAATTCTTGGTTGAAAATGATTCCTTGGGTTAATAATTAAAAACAAGGGTTAATTTTATTACAGTATAAAAATTTTGGATCTATAAATCTTGAAACGTTAATCAAGTATTCTTTATAATTTATTTTTTCAGGCATATTCACCGCAGTGGCGTAGCTGCAGCATTTGCCGCCCGGGGCAAACTTTCAAAATGCTGCCCTTTCTTTACACATTACTATGGGCATCTAAACCTCCAAATAAAATAATTAATTCCAGAAATAAACATTTTATTAGTAACGCGATTCGTTGTACGACGCCATAGATCTCTGAATATAGGTTGCGAAATCACTTATCGACCACCAGTCTTTCTTTCACATATCGACAATTTACCAACAAAAGGGAAAAATACGAATTCATTTTATAAACACAGTTACTAAGCTAGTGCCGCTGCTCTTCTCAGTTATAAAATTGTTTTCCTGCATGTCTGATTTTGCCGCCACTTTTGAAGGGCCGCCCGGGGCGAATCGCCCCTCTTTAGCTAAGCCACTGATTCACCAATATGATGCATACAACTGCTAGTAACTATTAAATGATAGGATTTTACTTTTAATGTGATATTGGCTACTATAAACAATTTTGATTAGACTTAAATGATAATGCTGACAGTTAAAGGTTTTTGCCCATTGCTTCATCTAGCTTTCTTAGGCCATTTGGGACACAGAACTGATCATGATGCTTGATTCATTATCAACCAAGCTCTTTTTTGTCGTCGATCATTGAGTAAAGTATTATGTTGTCTCTCTATTTAACTTAGAGTGGTACAAATTTTCTTCTTATGGCGTCAGTCGTCAATTACTTTTCTCCATCTATTGAAGAATTCAATAAATGAAAGATCAGGATTTTGAAATACATAGTACTTGGATCCATATAAAAGTTATTACCTTTTGAGTTTTACCTTGCTTACTGCCTTGTTCAACACACCATTTACTTAATCAAATAAACATGCAAACCTTGATCTAGTCAAAGTAATTTCTCAGTTTTAAGTCTTTCTTCTGAAAAAAAAATGAATGAACTAAAGACATATTTTATAAGATTTGCAATGAATATTAGATAAACTGTTATTAAGTTTAATTAGAATTCCAAGTGCTGTTGCTTCATTTGTGGTCTATTGTGATACAGTTAAGTGAGAGAGGACAAAAACGTGTCATTTGCCCCCCCCCCCCCCCCGCATGGATAAAAAATTCGACTCTACTGTAACCCAGAATGCAATGACTATCCATGATTTCCTTTAGCGCTATCCAAGATCACCAGTATCGCCAAGACGCAAAATTAGTATACAGAAATAATAGCTGATATCAGAAGGTTTTTCATTGTAGATTATAGTGATTGTAAAGTATTTAGGTGAAAAATCAAATTCAAAGAGATGCATACAGATTAAAACTCAGCAATATTTATTTCTCTATCACGCACTTCCAAGTTCCGCTCATGCCGGCTCAGGGAAAAAGTGACTCCTCTTTTTTTAACCGATTGAAACCAAAATTGGACACTGATCTACAATTAAGGTAAGATGACCGCATAGAAAATTTCATTTATCTAAGTCATTGCATTTAGGACTTATAGCGTTTACAAGCATGCTATTAGACAGACAGACAGACAGGCAGTCAACCCTTTGACGGATTTGGTCCAAAATTTGATATGGACCTACATTTCTGATGATAAAACTGTATACCAAATTTTATCCACCTAGTTATTTAAGTTTTTGAGTTATCGTGCTCACAGGAACACGGACAGACAGACTTTTCGTGGACGGATTTTGTCCAGAATTTGTTAGAAACCTACAAATTATGTGTAATAATATACCAAATTTCATCTCTCTACCTATAACGGTTTTTGAGGTATCGTGTTCACAGCCAGACATAATTCCAAAATTGTGTTTTTCGGACTCGAGGAGGTCTAAAACGTGGAGATTCATACGAAATCTTGAGTTTGAATTTTTTTGACGATTACAATACTTTCTCTTTGTATACTTCGTATACGAGAAAGCAAAAAGTCTAATTTGAACTAAAAGCTAGGTAAAAATTTAAGCTGTGATATAGAATCAATGCTTTGAATCACTGAAGTTAACATTGTAACATAATTTTTGCCTCATATAGGGGCAGAAGAATCTAATAACTCAAAATAAAAGCAAGTTTAGGCTTGTTTCTATTATATCGAGAAATTAAATCTATCGAAATGCGATTTTAAAAAGTTTTGATAACATATTTTATTGATATACTAGCTGCCTATGATGACCAGCTGGTTCACAGAAAATAATTGTTATGTTTAATTTCAATTAAATATCTTAAGTATAACTTGATTTTCATAGCTTCCTCAACAAAGTAATTTTAAACTTCAAATTGTGGTAGACATTAAAGCTGTGTTATTTTAGTAGCCTTACACCAGTTTTGTTTATTATGTGCATGAATCTTCCTAAAAGAGTCAAGCCACATGATGTTGTGTTTGCAAGAAAAGCATAAGTACTCTGCATCATCCAACATCTAACTGTATGTTGTCTTACTTGATGTTGTCACTTCACTTTCTTACTCCTTACATAAATGCACAGTTGATTCTAACATTAAAATGGTGTGGTGCATTTTACTTCTATGTTATGAGCACACTTACCAACATGTTATCTAGATTGAAACATGCCGATAAAAAATTAAAGAATAGCAAGTATAATCTTTCAGCATATTAGATATATTACTTAATATCTTAAACGACTTTGTTATTAGAATCTTCAAATAATTTGATGAAATAAGGAAGTAAAAATTCATTTCGTCATTGCCAAAGGATGAGGAAAAATTAACAAAATCTTCATTCCTTAGCTTTCAACAATAGAAGAAAAACGCGCGATTAAATATTGTAGAAACGATGAAAACGGTTTACATTTCATTACAACAATGAAAAGTATTTTTGCTAATTAGACATAAAAGTATTTTTAAAAAATGATCGAAATTCGGGAAAAAGCTACTCTACAGCTAAATTGATATCATTCAAAAGATAATTTTTTTTGAATTTTAAGGTGGTGTAAAAATAATTTTTGTGTGATAATATTTCCAGAAGTTGTTGACAAGAAACATCAGAATTTTACTTAATTTCTAATTAATTAACATTATAATTAAATTTTTAAAAAATCGCTCCGAGGTGTATTTTACCCCCTCCATAATATATTTGTGCCACATTTTCTACTGTAGGTCAAAAGGTCTACCCTATAGAGCTTCAACAGACACACATTAACTTTTATTATTAGTAACTATATAAAATGTATGATGAACATTTTATTATCTCATGTATGTATTAAAACTTGTTTTTATTCATATTTAGTCCTGGGACAGATTCTTGGAGACCTGGACCGTATGATGGGAAAGTGGTATTTTGCAGTAACATGGTATCCAAAAATATAAAATCTAAAACAACAACGAACAACAGTAGTTTAGGGCAGCATTCTCATGTAAAACCTGACAATCAGCCCTTCTTAGTTGCAAACTATACTCAAGCATTACATTCAAATGCTAAGGAAAAGTGGTCTTCTAGTGTCAAACAAGCTAAAATTGCCGTTGAAGAAATAAAGTACATCAGTGAAATTGATTTGAAAATAAAGTCATTTGGTGTTATTTTGTGGATGTCATTAGTTGATGTTTTAAATCAAATAAGTATACCTTTTCGAGTAGCTTTTTCTACAGGTGTAAAAGCTTGCCATTCCTTTCCTGGAAAAGAAGATTTAATTGGAATGAAGTTCTGTGGAAAGAACTTGCCGTTATTCTATGTTGAAACCAACATTATTCAGGTATACTTGCCAGAAAATGCTACTTTAACTAAATCGGTATTAAATGAAAATTATCGAACTGATCAAGATGGAACTGATGTACTATTGTTACAACTTGATTGTGTAACTTTGACATCACAAGTTGAAAATCCTTTGCCACGTATTATTTTGGAATCGGAAATATATACAACAGCTTTAAATTCTAAAACCGTTGGACTTCCTGGAGCTGCTGTAGAAGACAGACAGTACCAGATGGATATATATGGCTTGACCCTTGGCACAAGTAAGGATTTCTATTTTTTTACACTGGATAATCTAATCTAAGTCTGATCTTGATGTATTTAAACTTTTATATGTTTCTTTATTGTCTTATAACTGCATTTATAAACCATGAAATTATTATTAATCAAAATCTATATTTTTTGTTTTTTCATCGCTCTATGAACTTTTATTATTTTATGTCTGGTTATTTCTTCTGAATTTTACTAAATGTTTGATCGTTTCTTGTGTCATATTTTCGTGATTATGTATATTAAATAGATTTCGATAAATTTTAGTTTTGATTTGAGGATAAAGTGCCAGATCTTAAATACTCTGAATTATTTGTATGGCATTTTTTAAATTTAAAACATTGTATTTATTCTCCCAGTAAGCAATAACTTTTGTTTTTTCACTGTATAGTTCTCTCTCTTTTTCCCCTACTCCTCATAGTTCTCCCCCACACACACACCAAGGAGATGCATTAGGTACTTATTAGGTGTTTGACGAATTTTTAAAAAATAAACGAACTGGAAATTTCGGGATTGAATTATATCTCAATTATGTTATTGGATTATATTTGCATGGAAAAAAGCATGCGAAATACTGCAAACTGGGTTGATGTCCATTCAGAAAAACTTGAATGACTTGCTGCCATGTATCCTAAGATCAGAGACTCGACCCTCTGCAAAATAAATCCCATTAAAGCATGCCTCATGTAAAAAGCTCATCGCTCCTTGGAGTGTTTAACAGGAAAAAAAACTTTCCACAAAAATAGTTATAGGGAATGAGAGAGTAAGTGATGGACAAAATATGAGCAGTTTTTTACGATGTTTCTCATATAAACTATGCACAAATCCTCATAGAAAATAGACTTACTAAAAATTAATAGAGGAAGCAATTGAAATAGAATATAAATAAACAGAATATTAAAGAATTATTGATCCCATAGAAAAAGTATTCTTTGTGCATATAATAAAAGTGCTTTTGTGACTTATATTTATGCATTTTGTTGCACACCATTGACGATACCAATGCATGTTTTAATAATAGCTGTTAAAATAAATTAAATTAAAAATGATCTTTGATTAGTTGTACTGTTTTTTCAATTATTAATTGTGGTTTTATCACAGTTCCTGGCACTAGCATAGTATGTCAGAATGATCCCAAGAAAGAATTTATTTCTCATTATCCTTTGACAATGGGAGAGAATCCAGCTCTAGAATGGAATATTGGTGTTATTCCTGAAAACAGAAATTTTGCAGACGATTCAGTCATGATAACTCCAATTATATCTCCTCTGAATGTACGATTTGCTGTTGCTCCTTCTATTGTTTGTGATGCTTTAAATAATAGCTCTGAATCAACAGAAGTAAGCATGTTTATTATATTTAAACTAATTTTGTGTAATTATACCATGAATAGACATAATCAAATTAAGTTAATATTGTATGTTAGTTTAATAATAAAATATTTGTGATAGACACATTTAACATCTTGAAATTAAAGAACAATTTGTATGGATACTGTTAAAATGAAATGGAATGAGGTTTTAAAGTTAATGAAAATAATGTGTCTATAATAGTTTCATAATTTTAGTTGGAATGCGAGTTGAATTTTTTTTTTATAATAACAATATTATGGAATATATAGTATCAAAAGATTGTTTTCCTCAAATTTATATTTGCCGGGAGGTGTGTTGGTTTATTTTTACTTCTGTTAATAATCTGAGTCATATATTTCAAGATAATTAGCACAATATTAAAAATACTGAATTGCAAAGAACAATAATTGTATCAAAAAGATAATAATTCTCATTTCAATCTTTTGTTATCTTCATGATCCGAAAATATTGTTAGTTGTTTAAAACTATACGATACATGGCGGAAAATCAATTAATGATTTTCCTCCATGTATTGCCCAGTTTTCAAAGAATCAGTGACTATTATATTATTCAAATTTTCTGTAGAGATTTTCAAAAAAAGTTCAAGTTTTTAAGTAAATCTTTTATTGGTTTCTTATCTGAAATAACAATACTGTTTTTCAAATTCATATTAAATTCCTTGTTGAGTAAGATGTAGTAAAAATTATCCCAAAGTATTTGATGTTTAAAAAAGATTATGTGAATGTCACTGTTTAACCTTGCACAGAGCAGTATTGCATCATCTGCATTTTTGTTCTAAAATTCAAAATTTACACAGTTCTAAAATGGTTATGCAGTTCTGATTAATAAATGAATCAATTTTCCTATTCACTGATGTATATTTTTAAGGCAGAAAATGTGTAATTTTAATTGATAATGCATTTCGGGCACATATGTTGTTTTGTATTAAATCTTTCTATTCAAGTAAACATATTGTTTTATTTATGATATAATTTACAGAATATAAACAAAGGTAGTGCAACTTTTTTTTTCTTAAAAGTTTATGTTTCGTTTTTGTGGAATGATTTTTGTAAGCAATTTTGATGTTTTCATCATTATTAGTTGCTTAAATTAATGTCGGGTTTTTTAGAATTATGTATATAAGGTTAAATTATTTTATAAAATATTTTTATATATTCCTTCAATTCATTAATATAGAATTTAATAGTTGATATTTTTAAAAGTAAAATATTGAGCAGTGTAGTAAGTAATTTTTAAGTGATTTTATGGATGACTTAACCCCTTCTTGGTCGGATTGCTTTTCGAATTTCCGACCCAAAAAAAAGCATTTTTTTTATTGCAGAAAATACGAAATGATTATGTTTTCCATTCAAGGTGGAAAATCTCACTACTAAAACATGAAGAAATTAAGATTATCTACGCCATCTCTTAGCAATATTCAGAAGTACAAAAAATAATCTCTTAATATAACGAGACGTGTAAGTAGCGACGAATTCACTTTCAACTATGCAATTTTTCTTTCGTCGCAGGACATGCGACGCCAACCAAGAAGTGGTTAAACCTCGCCAAACGAAGTTTGCTCAAATTAAATATGAAACTAATACATGTTACGCAAAATTTAGCTGTGTATAATTTATTAATACTCCATATTGAATTCTAGTTTCTGATGTGCATATTTATCCTTGATTCTGGAAAAAAAATAATTCTTTGGATGTTCACAACTTATCATGACTGTTTCAGAATCAATGAGAAGCGCCATTAAATTCAAAAATTATCAATCGCAACTAATTTTACTCAACAAGTGTTTCGTATAGAGGTGCTGCTTACTGACTTTTCTTATGATATGTAATGATTGTTCTTATTTTAGTTAAAAAATTCGTAATGTATTTTTTATTTATTAATCTTTTTGGTTGAGGATGCAGCGATAGTATAAATGTAAAAATTTGATAAACAGATTTGCCCAGATTAAAAACTTATGAAGTATATCTTTTCAAGTAAATCTTTAAATCTTTTCCTTTTTTAAGCATAAATTGTTTGGACTAAATTCTTTTGGCACCTGTATGAGAGTGGTTACATTGGTTAAAATTAAATTTTAACATGAAAGAGTAGTAGTAAGAGTTCAGTAAAGCAAAGAATATGTAGGTTATTTTTTTATTTAAAGAAAACTCCTGTAATATTTATAAGTGCATTTGTTAAGTTTATTGTATTTTTGAGTCTTTACTAATTTATTTATTTTTTAGAAAATACTGGTTGCAGGCATATCTTCCGAGATCAGCATCTCAAGCGAAGTGTGTTTATATTTAAGTATTCACCAAACATGTTTTCTGTACTCTCTTTTAAAAGGCAATTTGGATTTTGTACATTCTGTATTTGATAATACTTCTAAACACTCTGATGTTCACATTGGTGCATCTTCTTCGCCCATAAATTTTAATAAAAATTCTAGAAGTTCAAGTGTGTTTTCGCCTCGTGTGTTCACTCCAGATTCAGCAAATTTACAAGGGAAATCAAGTACTCTCTCCGAACTTAGCAAACTTAATTTTGTGCCCTATGAATTGTTGGTTACTGCTGGAACTGTATCTGTTATGCTTTTTTATTATGAGAGTGACTTCAAAGATAAAAAATCACCACAGCATCTTCAAGATTTTACTGCCAAGAATTATACGTTTTCTAATCCTGAAATAGGACGATCTAGCACTGTATGCTCAGCATTAGACGATAATAAAAGTGCCATCCCATCTCCTTCGACACAAGATGCATCATCATTAATAACCTTACATCCATTTTTATGCCTCACTATAACACAACCACACAGCTATCTATTGTGCTATCCATCATCCCAGAAATTTGAGTCATCCTGTTTTGATTTGCAATTGCATGGATCATCAGCTGATTTCGTTGTTAAAAGTAAGGAACCGTTATTGAGCTTATTTTTTATATTTGCTTTGATAAAAAAGTACTAATTTAAAGTGTAATTTACTTCGATTTCAAATTATTTTTAATGCTGTAATTTGCTAACATTAAATATAATTATTTCTATTTTTTCTATAATATTTCTCAAATGAAAATTTATTTTAGAGCCTTATAAATCATGCATGCCCATTTATGATGATTTCAAACATTCATATCTGGAAACAAAGCCTGGTGAACCGCATCAGAAGACAGGCATACCACCGGCGTTTCTTACTGTAACATGTACTGATATTTTCAGTGATGAAGGTATGTATTTCTTGATGTAAATTATTGCTTTAATTACTTTAGTTGTTTGCACTTTGTCAAAGCAACATCAGCCTTTTCATTTATACCCATTTATGAAATCACAAAGAATGAAAAAGATAATATTGCAATTAATTTTCCAGTGTGTTAAAATTTTAAAATATTCACATAAAATTGTGGCTTATTTTTCAATGTCGCATCAGTGACTCACGAAGAGATTCAATCGGAATTATTAATTTAATTTGAAATTTGTTTTATCTTTCATTTCCCTTTTTTGTTTCTCCCTTCCTCTAAAATATAGCACTTTGATGTATTTTAGAATTTTTAAAAATCAAATGATAACTACAAATGTTGTTCATTATTGAGTGTATTGTTTTAGAAAATGCAATATTGATGCCATTCTGGAAAAGAGAAAAAGAGATTTTATTATGCAGTTTGTTGCTTTTATATTATTTAAATAGACATCAAACTGATATAAATAATGAATCTTAATAATAAAAAAAATACAGCTAATAGACTAGGTCTTAAAATTCTGCCCAATTCTTTGTGGGATACCCATTTTCTGAAGATACGTGCACTTTTGTAATATTGGGGCCAAATAGAGCTATAAAAATTCTCCTAAGTTGCTACATTACTAATTTATCTCGATTGCTGTTCTGGAAACATTTGAGTGCTCCTGTTCGTAGTTTATTAGACCAAATTTCAAATGCGTGAGGAAAGAATAGTTCAGTTGCGATAAATTTATCTTTAAATGATATGGCATGTTATGACTTGATTTTCTGTTGTATTTTCTAATTAAGTTATAATGGGAAGCTACATTTTACAAGACTTTCCAAACTACATTAATAGACTTCTAGTCCTAGTCTAGATTTCTGTTCTGCATTAAAATATAATTTTGTCCTTTTTACTCCTTTTGAGATGCGCATAGATTTTCTCATTTTAAAAATTTGACTCTGTCATCGTTGGTTTCATCAGGAAAATAATATGTTTTAAGACAATTTTATTTATATAAAACTAGCTAGTATTGTGTATATATTTTATAGAATTTGAGAGGGTTTATATACTCGTACATAAAATTATTTCCAGCACATTCAAAATTGTCAGATTTTTATTTTAAAGTCTTGTTGGTAGAATTAGGAAGTTGATTGATGTGATTCCAAATATCACTGCAGATTTATGTAAGTTAACTTGTTACGTTGGCAGAATTACTAGAAAAGTTTAAAAAACTGTATCATATACACTGGATGAATAAATATTTTGGATTTTGTCAAAGCAATGGAAATGGCTCTGAAGAGGAAGCAAAAGGCATCTTGTCTCGTCAAAAATAGTCCTTCTGAAAAGAGAAAGGCCTAAATTTTATTATTCATCATAAAATCTGCTAACATACATTAGCACATCATAATCACTTTGGTATGAGTTCGCAACATTCAAACAAAATTAGTAGCTCTGAAAAAATAAAATAATAATAATGATAAATAAATATTTAGAGAAGTATGCTTCATGTTTATTTAGAGAAAGGGTTAATCACAGAGTTTTTTTCTGAGCTTTATAAAGAATGGTTCATTTTAACACCAGCTTCATTTAAAATTGTTCCGAATTATTTTTAAATGTTTTTATTATGTCAAATATAAAGATTTCACTTTCTTTACTGAATATGAATCGTATTTAGTTGCATATATTTCCCGATTGACATTATTTTAAGTGTTGCATAACTTTAGGGTTGTTACTTAATACTTAATAACCATTACTTAAAATTTCACTGAGAAATTAATACTGAAATATGTAGGGGAGAGTGGGGTAAAACAGGATACTTTGATTTTGGCGTTATTAATTATTCTTTCTAGTGGACAAATACTGAATTATTCTCCACCTAGGGAAGAAAAAATAATGGTCATAGTTTCCATTTTGTTGTTGTTAAATTCACTTCGATGGAGAAGGTTTATTTGTTTTATGATGTCACCTCTCCAATGTTCGTATGATTTTAAACTATACTTCTCTTAAAATGCATTACACTTTTAAAACCCATTTTCAGTCCATCTTATTATACGTTCATTAAGGATTTATACCCTATCAAAGAATAAGAATTTACTCCAATAATTGCGCTGTTCTATTTCGTTTCTTATGACCTCTACACTCAGGGTAAAACCGGATACTTCTTGTGGGGTAAAATGGGATACTAGTGGAAGCTACAGATGCCTGACCGAAGAGGATTGATTTTCTTAGGTTGTGAGATAGTTGGTAGTTTCCCAGATACCATGTACACTTGCAGCAAGTTTGATTTTTCTTGATATTAGCTTGTCATGACAAACTTGATGTGGCAACTTTGCAGCAAACTTCCTGCAAAGTAACAAAGCATAATCTACCAACCCACTTGCAAAACAAGTTTGCTGTAAAGTTGTTATGGCAAGTTTCACACCACGATTGCAAAACAAGTTTGCTGCAAACATGATACATCACAATTACAAATAATCTTTGTCTCTGTTTTAAGAAACATCCGATTTTTAATAGCATCTCCTAGACCGTCCTTCTTTCTATTAATTCAATAAATCAATGGTAATTTGTAGAAAAACTAACTTTTTTTATAAAAAAATTTTGAAAATTTCTCCATCTTTTTACTAAATATAGAACTCGCACTTTAAATAAAACTATATCGCCTTTTTCTTAATGTTGAAATTTTAACATTCATAAACAAAATAATAACTTTCATTTTGTTCCATTTTAAAAGTAATTACTTTTGAACCCTAATTTCATAATTTATTCTACTAGCAAAACGTAGTTATTAGCGAAAATCGCTCTCTCTTTGACTTCAAATCATATTCTCAACTCAAAATTTTAAAAAATTAATGAAATCAAGAAAATAGTTTAAAATAAATCGCAGATGCACGATCTATTAGCGCAATCTATCTTCTCCTTTCAGAGTCTATCTGGCCGAGTGGGTTAAGACGACAGATTTAGGAAGCGAGATGTCGGGGGGGGGGGGGGGGTTCGAATCCGTGGTTGTCTTTGTGCTCTGTTTTTGCTATAGTTTACAATGAGTGTGACGCGGCAAGCTTGTGACAAGTTTGACGCGTAGTGACTAACTCGTTTGTGTTAACTTGTTTCAAGCTTGCACTCTTGCCGTGTCAATCTTGTTGCAAGCTTGCAGATTTTCAGAGCAAGATTGCTGCAAACTAAAATTGCTATCTGGGTTGTGAGCTCCATTCCTATTTAACCTTTGCGTCAAATGATCTGATGGAAAGCATTTCCAACATCTCAGTGCTAAGCAGGCGGTTAATTTACGACATTGGGTAGGGACAGGGTTCTAAATACAGCTTTGCTCATATGACCTCATATTGTAAAAATTCGCCACTGCCCCCCCCCCTACACACACACTCACCAAACGTAGTCTCTTGGGAAACTATCCTAATCAGCTCAAGATATTGTACAGTTTCTCCACAATGTTGTTTGACAACCCTTGGGCGTTTTATGTACTGCCCATTCCCTAAACTTGGTTCTTAGTGAAGCTCCACAACCCTGTCTGAACGCTGTGGAATTCTTTAGTATTTTATATCAAATTTACAACTTCTTTGGATCCTAACTCATCAAAAACTAAATGCGGTCACTCTGCTGGAGTTATTGGTAGATAAAGGGACTGATGCATTAGCCAAAAACCTTGTCTGAAGTTTGGCAAAGAAGGTAAAAAGTTTTAAATTTGTTGCTAATATTGTCATTTGGCACTCAGTTCTCTTCAAGGTCTTATGTCATGAATAAAATGTTACAGAGTGAAAATATAGATGTCTCTAGTGCTGTAGAAATGATTGACAAAACAAGACAAGCTATGGCAAAAATGAGATCAGACAAAGGATTTCAATAGACTGGTTGATGCACATGACCTCCGTAACAGTATTGAGATTGAAGCAGAATTTCAAGAACCCGAAGTTCGACCACTGAAATATATATATATAATATGTGATATTTTAATTTTTTTAACTTTCCTAAACGATCTTAACGACACCTCATTTTAAATACTTCTACTTTCATCATAATTAACGCACTACAACTTTCTTTTCAAATCACGTGCTTCTAAAGGGGAAATTTCCTTTCCTGCGTACTTAAGCGTTCTGCGCATTCATTTCTGCCCTTTTTCACGCCGGCATGTAAGCTTTCAACAACAACGCGCCGCTCGGGCGTAAACTTCTAAATTCTGGTCATGGAGCGGCATACAAATTAAATACTTTACTTATGAAGAAATAACGCCTGATGCCTAAATAAAAGAAGATTTAAACAAATATCGTCTCTTCCTTGATGACAATGGACTGCCTTTCACCTTTTTAAAGCCTGATCTTTCTTGAAAGATATAAGATTTAAAATGAGGTATCGTTAAGATTATTTAGGAAAGTTAAAAAATTAAAATATCACATATATATATATATATATATATATGATTAGGAAGCTCTTGACGAAGCTCCACCATAGAAGATTCAAGCAAAGCTTCTACGTTGCTTTTATTTTTTTTATTCTATACGTCACAATCAACTCTTCGCAGGAACGTTTCGAAAAACTAAACGCTATACATAAAAAATTTGGTTCTTATCTAATTAAGAAGGCGAAACACAATAAAATTTTAGGCATGTTCCAAGACCTTCATTTGGACTTGAGTGACGGTAGTCATAATGATGTAAATGGTTTCCAACTTCACCAAGAAATATTAATTATGTTAATTCTACTTCCAGACAAAGTGACCAGCTGTTGGAGATTCTAACTTACTTGAATATGAAGATTGTTGCTGCGAATTCTCCAAAACTTTCAGTGGCTTTGAGTATTTTTCTGACTCTCCTAGTAACGGTAGCTGCTGTCGAGAAAAGTTTTTCTAAACTAAAACTTATCAAAACGTATCTTGCACTTCATGTCCCAAAAGCGACTAGTTGGCTCAGCAACAATGATAATTGAACGGGACCTTCTGCAGAACATTGAAATTGGGAAAAAAAATTTACGGATAAAAAGCAAGAAAAGTTAATTTTTGAACAGAACTTATAATACTGTTTTAGAATAAAGCAAACTATTTTTTAAATAAATTTGTTGAATATATTATTTTAGTTTTTCCAATAAAATCTATATAATCTTAAATATATCTGAAATTCAAAAATTCTCACCATAATATTATTAAATCATATTTGCAGGTTAAACATGCACATTTCTATGTAAAAGTTTGTTTGGCATTTAGAATACAGACACGATAGAATTAAAAACTATGTTGGTTATGTGTGTTGGGGTAGGGGCGCCATATTGTTGCTTTGCCCGGTTGGTAAAATTACCTCGGGCCGCCTCTGCCCCTACTACTCGAATAATCGGAGCAGTAGTGTGTGTTGTCGACGGGCATAGTTTACTCCTTTCTTCATCGTCATATTTGGGCTTAAAAATGAAAAAAGTGCAAAAGTGTTTTTGTTTTCTGGGTGCCACAAATCTGTCCAAGATTGATTAAAAATTACGAGGTCCGTCCCATGATAACCTTTATTTAGTTTCGAAATAGGGTAATAATCTAACTGAAGTAAGTAACGTAGGTTGCTATCTGTGACTTGGGTCTGACTATTTGAAATATGTATGAAGCACAAAATAATCCATATCTCTCATTTCTTTAAACTAGAATGATTGTTCTTTTAATCGTTTTTTTTGTTGTTGTTGTTCTTTTAATCTAAAGTGCAGTCCGACCTCGAAAATCCGGAAACCTCCAAAAACCGGACGATTTTTTTCAACTCTTGACGAGAAAAAAATTAGCTAAATAAATTTTAAACTAGAACGTTTGAGGCAAGATGCGGAAATTCCAGTCATTCTATTCATTTTAAACTACTATTTTTTTTTTTTGTCTTTGTATCATTTTTTAATGTCTCTTTATGTTTTTATCATGTTTTTATATGGAGTTGTTGGAATTGACGTCAATATGTAGATCAGCATACGTCTCGATTGGTTGCGCATGCGCAAACGTCAGAGGCGTTACCAAGGTAACCATTTGCCGTTGCCTTGCGACTCCCGGGTCTGTTCTGAAGACATCTGCACATGCGCGCTTAATTGTGACGTAACTTACCTACACGGTGACATCAGAACTTTGACATCTCTATTGGTTTAAGTAAGATATCTAAAATTAGGAAATTTCCGAAATCCAGACCTTCCAAACCACCGAGCAGTCTGGATTTTCGAGGTTGTACTATCGAAATTTTACAGATTTTAAAAGCTGAAAATCACCTTTTCAGCTATATGTCATCTTTTATTAAAGCAGGGTTTCTTAAACTATGGATGACGATCCCAAATAGGATTTGTAGAGCAATATTATCGTCACAAAATTTTTCAAAGCATCTTCCTTCTTCGCAAATTTTTTTAAGATAATCATCAACATTTCATTAAAATTTATTAAATAACTAATTTAAATTACATTTCCATTTTATTTACTGTTAAGTTTTTCCTTCGTATGAATATTGTTAGTAAAAACTTCAAAATTGGAAAATAAGTAAGAAAAAAAAATCTTTTATTTACCATTAATTTTTTTATTTTTTTGCTTATTTTCCAGTTCTGAATTATTTACAAACAATTTTTATACAAAAATGTGGTGGCCGAAAGGAAAAACTTTCAGAAGTTTTGAATAAATAATTCTTGAATCAATCCATTTGTTCAGGTCACATGACGTTATGTTGTATATTTACTTTCAGTTTGAATGTTGAAAAAATTTAATTCACTTTACGCTCGCCTTTATGCGAAATATATCGACTTGGGGATTCTGATGCATTAATTTTGTTTTCATTTTTAAGAATTTTTATGTATGTTTAGACTAGTTATTTACTTTGAAATTGTAAGCTGATCAAAGATTAAATATGAATTCAAGAAAAATTGTAATTTATTCTCTTGTCTGTTCTTTTAATACATGAAAATATGTTTGATATTTAAGACAATTTCTATTTATTTCAGCAAAAGTCAAAATTTCTGTTGAAAGGCCAATGAAGCTGAATTTTAGGACTTCAATGGGAGAAGCTGTTTTAACCTTCCTGAAACGCTTCCAGGAAGAATTTATGGAGGTTAGCCCTTGTAAAGGAGAGTTGCTACCTTCAGAATCTGTTACCAACTCAGAAGAAAATCCTGCTATAAAAAATAAGCTTTTAACCTTCTTTGTAAATATGACTTTCTGTACTTCTCAGATAGTATTGGAATTCACTCCGTTATTGGATGCAAGTTCTGAAAAGCTTGTTGTTTCTGCTGGCAGCCTAAGGATTGAAACTGATATTGAAACTTGTGAAAGTATGTTGAATTTTAATTGAAATTAAACACTTTATTTTTCAACTTCATATGAAGAGTTCAAAATTGCCAATTTATTAATCAATCGCATCTACGTTGGAAATATTCAAATACGTTGGCTTTAACTATGTTGAATTGTATTGAAGTGTTCCTCAACTTTTGTATTTCTTAAGTTATATCAATTTCAGACATAGAGTTAAAAATAGATTTAATTATATGAACTTCATAATTCACAGATTTAAAAATTTTATTATTTTTTAACAATTCTACAATTTCTTTATGCACACATATAAAACATATTTGTTTCTTGAAAAATACAGATTTTTAAATTAATTTGTTGTATTTTTGAAGAAATTATAAAAGACATTTAATTTATAATTATCTGAGCTAACATTATTTTTTTTCCATTGTAAAACTGAAAGCAGTCATTTAAAATACTGATCTAATATAGTTTCTTGAGCATGCTGTACAAATGAAATCATAAAAGGAATTACCAACACAGTTAATTATTAGGAGCTATATATTCATTCTCTTGGTGGAAGTGGTTGATATTTATTTCTGTGGCACTGTTTGCCTTTTAATTGGTTTTAGGCAAAACTTTCTGTGATTTGCATACGGAAGATAAAATAAAATGAACACCTGTGAATTTGTTTTATTTGTTGCCATTGGATCGCCATTTGGCTGAAGTACACATTGTATGTGACATGGGATAGAAAGCTATAGGATATGCAGAACCTTCTAGCTGTTATCTCACAATTTACCTGTGTAGGAAGTTGGTCTATTTTCTGCTGTATATTTCGGCGGGCTTGTTTGCTTACCTCTTTCTATTGAATTCCTCTCTACTTTGTAGTTTTGCATATAAATAACAATTCGCTTTGTTTCAAAAGTATTTGACTCTATTTGCAAATGTTGCAATTGGAGGGTTAAAGGAAGATGAATCTATTTATCCACTAGAGCAATTTCTAATTCTGAGAGTGTAAATGTAAGCAGAACATGTGCATTTCTGAATATCTCCAGAAATGCTTAATAATACTGAAATCAGAGACTGAGCAGGGAGGTGTCTTATTTTATCATCATGCTCTCTGAACTCGGCAAGAACATTGTGGATTGTCTTCTTGAATAAGCAAAGTTGTTTTCTTCTCACTCCAGGGAATAGAGTATAGGTAAAAGGATGGACTTGATCCCCAGGAATGCTTCAGAAGTGATCGGCTTTGATATTCACTGTGGATTAATAAGTGGTCCAAGACTGCATCAAGATAATGTAGCCCACACTAAGTGGAAGCCATCTTCATCTTCACAGTGAGCTAGAGGCAGTCAAGACTCAAGAGTGAAGGCTCTACAGGTGTTCTTCAGAGATAAACATGCCCGTTAGTCGAAATAAAATGCAGATGATTTATTGTCACTGTTGTACAGCCCATTCTTAGTTACGTCTGTGCAGTTAGCATATCTTGATAGCATTAAGATTCAGCAGCAATTTTCAAAATCCCAATATGTCATAAAATGTTTGCAGCATGGCAAAGGGAACTCATTATTCACAGCTATGGTTCATATGTGGCTCTGGAGGTGACTGCTAACTTCGGATGTCATCTGGGTAGTATCATTTGGATAGTGATTGAATGTATTTCCAGATGCTATAAATTTCAGCGCTCTATGTCCTTATTAACGAGATTTGTTTTTCACCCACTGTTTCCACCATCTTACTGTATTTTGTATACAAGGAGCTGATTATGTGCTCCTTACACTCCTTAAAATGTTTATTGGATGAGTACATTTTAATTAAACACACTACAACCTTCATGCTTTTCTAGAAGTTTATCAGGTCTGATATTGGAGTGTTCTCTGGGAGCAAGATGGGTATATGCAAGACCCATGACAACTGTTAAGAGGCTGGCACCTTTCCTGTAATCGTCTCTAGTTAGCAGACTTCTGTTCCATGTGGTGCAAGTGTGAAATGTGGCATACTTTTTCACTGGTGTCCATTTTATTTTGTACCCCATCTGTATATTAGAGTCCTATAGAACTGAACCTGAAGAAAATCAGTTAATTTAAAAATGTTTAAGATTTTTTTTTATTTTATCCCTTTTTCATATTAAATAGTTAACCAATTGTATGTTATTTATGAAAGTTAATTGTAAAACATCTTGTCTTTGTAGTTCAAAGCAATAGTTTTCTTTAAGTTCCGTGTTAAATATTTACAGAACTAAATATGAACTTTGTTTTTTCAGATGGTGTGAAAAGTTTTGATTTAAATTTAAATCTATCCAGTTTTGTTGTCCAAACATCAAGCAGTGATCAAGTTTGGAGTTTTCTGCAACCCTTATCATTTTCAACCACATTAAAATGCCATTTGAAGCCTTGCTTACAAATTGAATTATTTGCCTCTGGTGAAAGTTTGCTTTTAAATGCTAGCCTTCACCATGGCATGAAGCTGAGAAAGTTAGTAGAAGCCATACTGGAACACTTCCAAGTACGTATTTATAATTTTTTAAAAATACACTTTTTTTTTTCTTTTTGAATATTGCATTTAGTTTCTTTCAATAAATAACTTCAAAGATTCTTTGTTTTTCTGTTTCTTCCCCCCTATTTTTCAGATATGATAAAAATACCTAGTGGTGTGATGGTTCATATGTGAATTAATGATGTATAACTTTAAATTATTACCCACGGCAATTTGTGTTAGACATGTTGTGGTTTAACGTGACACTTTAAGATGGCACTTAATATATTTCCACTAAAGTGCAAAATTTGAATGAGCTTTTTCCGAATTATAGTCATTTTTCTTCTCATACTTTCTGGTTTTTTTTTTTTTTGTAATGCTAATCTTTTATTCATTGAAAATAAAATTTTCATATAATTTAATAGTAAAATAAAATGCATTTCATGAAGGTTATTGTGGAAGAATGATTAGTTTGAAAGCGAGTTAATCATATAAACAACATCGCAGCATATGTATAATTTAACAGTTATATGTGTTTAAACTGGAATTCCTATATCTCAGTACATTTATTCGTATGTGCAATATTCTCAAGTTTTCCTCTGAAGAGACTATGGCAGGACACACTATTGTTATTATTCTGTATATCGAGAGAGCTATATGTTGTTACAGGTTGCATGAATATTTACGATCTTTATGAGCAAATATCCTGATATTCAAGACCTAAACCCCTGATGTCCGAACGTGTTATACCCTAAATATGCAAGTAATTGACTAAGTACCCAAACAAATCGACACTTAGCCCATTTTTTAATTTTTTGTCCTAAATACCCAATATCTGTTAATCTATTGTATTAAAAATTCTTAGAATTTAAAGTTTGCTTACTTTTATATGAATGTTCATAATATTCATATGTACCACTGTCATTTGAATTTCACCAGGTAGGTTTATTGCATTCTAACAAGCAGCTTTTTCTCTTAAATTTACTTAGTTGTGTCAAAAATATAATTTTTTGGTACAAGAAATTCAGCATGCTTTTTATTGGAAATTTGTAATTGATCAGTGTATTCAGTTTGCTCATAGAATGTATTAAAAATTGAGAGAATTTTTTTCCCTGAAAGTAATAGTTAAAATTTGAAGCTCATTTCCAAGATTGTGGTGGATAATTTCTGCTTTTTTAACATGTCTCTCAAGTTAAATATGTATCTTAAGATTACAAGGCGATTATAAATTTTGAATATTTAATGAAGAAGTGAAAATTTTTATCTACATAAAAATATTTTCCCAGTGCATTTCATTTTGATGAAAATATATGGTATTTTATTGTTTAAGTGAAAATGATACAATTCTCGTTATTAAAATTGGCTAACGTTTTCCGTCAGTTCTTTTCATGGTTTCCTATGCCATAATTAATATAAAAGTTGGGAAATTAAAACAACCCCAAATATTCAAATCTGCTACTGGTGTAATAGTTTTTGAGCATATGAAAGTTGATGTGGAATAAAATTGCTGTAATTATTAAAAATAATTTTGAAACTTCTTTGTTAGAAAATATCATTTAAACTCTCCAAAACTTGCAGAGAAAAATGCATTTGTACAAATATTTAGAAACAGTATTTTGTATAGATATTTATTGAAACAGCTGTAAATAAGTTACAATAGGTTGATGTGTTTGAATTTATCTGTTTTTTCTTTTATAGAAAAATTTTGAAAATTTGATAAACACCTTCAACTCAGAACAAGAACTGAGTTCCATGAGCTCTAGTTCTGTTGAGAAAGATAATAAAAAGCGAACATACTGGAATGATGATCTGAGAAAAGGTGCATTCCAATTCATACAAATTGGTGGTACGTTTCTGGACTTTTACTTCAACGAAATTTTCGTTGCATGTTATTCCTTTTAAATTGATAGACTAAATCAATCTACTTCGGTTCTTTCTTTTTTTAATATTGTACATTCATTTGTCTTACATTTTATCTTTTTGATTTTAATGCAGAGTCCCATGAATATCAGCCTAAACCACACGAAATTGTGTTCAGTCGTTCATCTGCAAATGAGCCCGCATCAATGACTTGGTGTTACCCTGAACCTAGAGCTTTGACAAAAATTGAAGTTTCTCCAGTACCTTTTCAATCTGGGGAAGAAGATCGAAACAAAAAGGTTAAGTTATTCTTAAGTTTGTTAACTTGTTAAATATTCAAATGAGTTATTTGTGTACACTTTCATTAAAATTAGATGTAGTTTATAAAATTTGCCAAAACTTTCATCGTTTTACTGTATTACATTAATTCTGACAAATTTTAAATGTTAGAACGATATGAGTAATAAGTATTTAGCTGTGGATTACAGTGAATGAAAAAAATTATAATCTCAAACAAAACTGGCCAGTTATTTAACTTGCTTGGCTTAAAATTTTGGAAAATTATATAACATATAAATGAAGGTGGTATCAAACATTTGTAGATATATTTATTTAATTTTCAACAATTTCTTTTCTTTTTGTGAAATAACTATCATGCATTCGTTTTAGAAAAATGACAGACAACCCTTTTTTGTATTACTAATGCACCGATTTGCAATTTTTTCATATATAGTTATTTGAAAAAAAATGGGTTCTCTAGATAGAGGTGTAATGAGGTTTTCATACATCTTAATGATTTTTTAAAGGCAAATTCCTGACTTTTACTTGTTGTGTAATATTTCAGATGTATGATTTTATGATGAATAAGAAAGGAAAATGTTGTAATTTTCTAGAGGTTAATACAAAATATTTCCAGCGCAAATGTGAGTATGAGGGAATTCTTATTTATGGTTAGAGGAAAAAAACGAATATTAGCCAGTCGAGTTTCATTGTAAAAAGTTACTATAGCATAGAATTAATATTGTCAGATTTGCCGTTTATCACTTGAAATTAGTATCTTGTCATAACGGATGAAATTAAATTGGTTTGTCTTTTATAGGTTATAACTTGCTATCTGCAGTATTGGAATTCTACTCATCAGGAGTATGTTAATGTCTTTGATTTTGTTTTAAGTGAAACTGAACATTTCAGTTTGGATTTACCAGATTTGAATTCTGATTCTGTTGCTGTGTCTAACAAATGGAGAGTTCTTCTGGATTGTGAAAGTTGCATGTAAGAAATTACATTTTTCCATTTTTATGTGCTTATGCTGTTTTTTATTTTTCACTAGCTGATATACCCAGTGTTGCTCAGGATGAAAATTTTTTCGTGTCTAATATTTGTAATGTAAAAAATAGTTTTATATAAAATATTATGATACTCAAAATTCTCTTATCATCTAAAACTTTTTTTTCTAAATTAAAATGAGAATATCAGTTGAATTAAACGATTTTTGAAAACCACCCAAACCTAATTTTCTCCATAACTAATTAATTTTTAAAGAATGATATAAAATTTAATTAAACATAGCAAGTGGCAACTCGGAGGCAAATAAATAAAATAGTTCATATCTGTAATATTTTCATTTAATAGGAATGGCAACATTAAAGATTGAATAGTTTTTTCTATGTATAGAAACATAATTTTTAATTGATTAAAAATAAACTATTTAATTACCTGTCACCACATGACCACACCTTCACTAAAGCCTTCTTTATACTTCATAGTATTATTGAAGGTTTATATACTTAATAGATTTCACGAAAATCTATTCAGTAGTTGGAATTTCAATAGCAAACAACTCATTATGTATTTTCATTTTTATATATAGAATTAAAGTATTTTTACAGTAAAAAACTTTATATATATTAAAATGCGTTCATTTATTATGGCATTCCTTCATGCTTATATATTTTTCGTTTAAAATAACCTTTTTATGCAAGACAGTGCACCACCTCACACTGCTTTTTCGTGTTTTCATAAAGCACGTCAGCTGCATTATATTATATGATATTTTGTTTCTTTTTGAGCCATAGAACCTGCTTTAGAACCCATTTGAATAGGCGAACTTTAATTATAAGAACCCAGTACTTCAGATTTTTCTCAGATGTACTGAAATATAAGAAATGTTTTAATGAAGAATTTGTGACAATTAATTGAATAGTTATATTTGTTATAGTAATAATAGTAATTCAAGCTTCCATAACTCGGGACCTTTAGATCTTCAATCTAATGCTGTCCCAACTGAGCAATTTCGCACACCGAAATCTCGCTCTCTTAGCAAGACTTCACTTGAAAGAGAGAGCAGTGTTGGTTGCCCAGCAGATAATTATTTCCATTGCCGGTTTTTCTTAATAAAAATTAACTGATTAATTAATTGCCACGAAACCTTCACAAAAATTTGAAGAAAATCTATAGTATGCAAACTATTCACCCCTTTTATTTTTATATGTTGATACTTTGTAATATTTATGATCAAAATTTTAAAAAAAAAATCTATTCAGCAATTTGGATTTCTATAGTGTACAAACTATTTATGCGCTTTATTTTTATTACATTGTGGTCTTACAGCAAGAGTTAGACATTTATAGTACAACCCTCTTATATGCCTCAGCAGGACAGATTGTATTGTGTATGTGCAATAGAAACTTAGTATTTATTATTAAAATATTAACTCTTTAATTGTCATGAAACCTTCACTAAATCCTTGCTTATTCTTTATAGTATTTGTGAACAAAATTTCAAGAAAACCTATTCAGTATTTTGGATTTCTATACTGTACAAACTATTTAGGCATTTCACTTTTATTTATACAGGGTTATTAAAAAAAACGTGGCCAAACTTTAAGGGTAGGTCAGGCATACACGATAAACATCCAGAATAGCATAGGAACATTTGTGCCCAAACGCCATTTGGAGGCACAGATGGCATTTAAAATAAAACAACTCTGAAGAAAATGCTGATATCTTTGTGAATCTTAAGAGTATTGAACTGGAATTTTTATATAAGTTGCACTATATATATGGCTCTGAAGCTGTGAAAGAAAACTTAAGCTACCTTTTGCGCATGCACAGTGAAAAATTATTTACTACAAGTGGCTAATATCTTCTTTACCATGGCTAATATCTCCTTTATAATGGCTAATATCGCCTTTACCATGGCTAATATCTCCTTTACCACTAATTTATTCTGTTTGACAGATAAAATTATTTCCTCATTTGAATCTGGTTCTCAGCTTGATGTTATTTACACCGACTTTTCTAAGGCCTTTGACACTATCGATTTTGGCATTTTTTAAAAAAAGTTACATGATATTGGTTTTCATGTAAACCTGATTGATTGGCTTCTTTCTTACTTATGTAATTGAACACTCTATGTTTATTTTAATAATGCTGTTTCTCATGAATTTACAAGTACTTCCGGTGTCCCACAGGGCTCTAATCTTGGCCTCTGCTTTTTATTTTGTTCATTAATGACCTTTCTTATGTTTTTAAGTAATCTGAATATCTTTTATTTGCTGATGACTTAAAATTGTTTAGTTCAATACGCTCCTGTTTAGATGCTGTTCTTTTACAAAGAGATCTTGATTGTCTTTTTAAGTGATGCACAGACAATAGATTACACCTGAACATTGAATAATGTAGTGTTCTTAGTTATACTTGAAAAGCTCAACCTTTGAATCCTGTATATAAAATTAACAATTTTGTTTTATAGCGCTTAAATACAGTCACTGATCTTGGGATCATCTTTGACACTAAACTTGATTTTTCCTAACACTTTGATACCATGGTCTCTAAGACATATTGCAGGCTTGGAATTTTTAAGCATAGAACCAGAGAATTTTCCCATAAATTTGCCTTGAAGGTCTTGCACTGCGCTCATGTCCAATCCAATCTGGCATATTGCAGTATTATCTCGGATCCCAATGACCGAAACAAAATTGAAATTATTGAGCAAATACAAAACAACTTCTTGAGATATTTGCTTTACAAAAAAAATTGATTTTACTTGCCGGATGTATCTTCTTCACTTCTACGTAATATCTTTAATATGCCTAGTTTGTGTTCCAGGCGAGATGTTTCTTGCATTCTTTTCTTTTACAAAGTTATTAATGATTCGATTGATTGTAATGATATAGTGAGGTCTATAGATTTCGCTGTACCCGCCAGATTTTTAAGGAACCAAAGTTTCTTTCCAAATGCATATTCAAAATTTAATTATATTAACAGGTTCTTGTTTTATAAATTTTTTAACAAGTTCTCTGATGAACTTGACATTTATAATGTGTCTCTTGATGCTTTTAAATCGAAATGTTTAGAGCTTTTAAATACATGAGGCGTTTTATTTTGCCTTTTTACAACTTTTTAGATTTTTATGCGTTTTGATTTTCTGTGTTCTTATGTATTCGACCATTTTTTTTAAATGTTTTTTATAGGTTTCAATTTTTGTACTCTGTTTTTGGCGCCGTGTTGCAATTTATTTTTAGGATTCGGTGCTTGTGTGTTTTGACTTTTTAACCCTTGTCTTCTGGAAATGGTCTTTTAATTTTTTAAAAAATACAACTTTAAGAATCATAGTGTGTTTTAATGTTTTTTCGATTGTGTTTTTGTTTTTAATTATATATATGCGTTTGCAAAATTTTTATGATTTTGTGTATTCTCTAGATTAAACTTTTAATACTTCCCCAAAATATTGCCATGTACTCTGTAAGTTTCATACAATTCCAAAAAAAACCCCCCCTCCAAGTTTTAAACAAAAAACATGCTGAAAAATTGAGGATTTTTTAAAGAAACCTTTATGTTTTCACGAATATTCGTGCTATTTTTACGAAAATACATGTAAATATTGCGCACATCACACAAAAAATTTGATGAAAGTTGCAATCCATTATCAGCTTTCTGTGAAGCGGGGCGAGTCAAAATCCCTCTTCGAATTCATCAATTTCTGGTCGGTCCTCTGAATGCCCTCGTGTTAGTATATTTGATGCAAATTGTGAGTTAAAACCTATTCTTTGTATGATCGAAGTTCGAGGAAAATTCATCCAGCCTTTTGGGTGATATTGGAAAAAATACAAAATTTCTTTCTGTATGCCTCACCTAGCCTTAAAAATTTGGTCAGGCATGAGCGAGTGCATCCAGCTGCTTCACAGAAAACTGATCATGCACATTTTTTCGAATATCACTCGAAAAGCTGGATGAATTTTCCTCGAACTTCGACCATATAAAGAATAGGTTTTAACTCACAATTTGCATTAAAGATTCCGTCAGGAGGGCATTCAGAGGACCGACCAGAAATTGATGAAGTCGAAGAGGTATTTTGGCTCTCCCCGCTTCACAGAAAGCTGATAATGGTTTTCAACTTTCATCAATTTTTTTTTGTGGTGTGCGCAATATTTGCATGCATTTTCGTAAAAATAGCACGAATATGCAGGAAGATATAAAGGTTTCTTTAAAAAATCCTAACTTTTTCAGCATGTTTTTTGCTTATAACTTAGAAAGTGTTTCTTGGAATGGTATCAAAATTTCATGTAATTACGTTGAATAGTAAAGGAGATATTAGCATTTGTAGTAAATAATTTTTTACTGCGCATGCGCGAAAGTCAGTGCAATTTTTCTTTCACTACTTCAAAGCCAGATATATAGGGCAACTTATATAAAAATTCCAGTTCAATACCATTAAGATTGAGTAAGATATCGGCATTTTGTCCAGCCCTATTTTATTTTAAATGCCATCTCCTGCCTCCAGATAGCGTTTGCGCAACCATGTTCCTATGCGATTCTGGATGCTTATAGGGTAGGTAGAATAGGCCTTAAAGTTTGGCCATGTTTTTTTTTTGAATCGCCGTGTATAGATTTATATCGAATTAATTGTATGTTTAATCAATATTTTTAAAACTTTAAAAACTTCGAATTGTGATATTAAATTTTATGAAATTTGAATATTCTGAGTATCCATCTGAACTTATAAATTAAATATATAATTAACATTGCAGTTCGACGATTAATACTCGAAAATTCAAGTTTAAAAAAAATTGATTTGTTTAAAACCCCTCATCATTTTGTTTCTCTTAAAGAACAACAGAAATTCTGCTGGTTGCAATTCCTACAACTTTCTAAATCTTAATTGTAGTCAACTGGGATTTTTATATAAGCTGCCTTAGATATCTGGCTTTGACATTATGAGAAAAAGATGCGCTATGTTTCGTGCATGCATAGTTAAAAAGTATTTACTACAAATACTCATATTTCCTCAAATATTCAAAGTATTTACTTATAATTTTAATTGTTTCTCTAACATCTTTTCGAGTATTCTGTAAGTTTTGCAAAATTTGGCGTAAAATTCTGCATGTTATAAGCAGAAAACATGCGAAAAATTTGGGAACTTTTAAAGAAACTTTTATATCTTCCCGAATATTTGTGCTATGTTCACGAAAATTCATGTAAATATCATGCACATCATATAATGCATGTAAACAAGGTGTGCATAGTAAGAAGCAAAATGATTGATGAAAGTTTCAAAACATTATCAGCTTCCTGTGAAACAGGGCGAGCAATGGTGTAGTCGTAAATTAAGCAGTGCCAGAACACTTTGAATTAGGTGATATTGTTGGAGGGGTTCAAAATTGAGTAAGTGATAGGGAAGTATGTAGGGGATCACTTCACCATAAAAATTTTTTCACATTTGGGTAAATGCGCAGTTATTTTATCTAGGTATTAAAATCGATTATCAAAGTAAAGTCATGCTTATCGAAGTAAAATCATGCATACAAAAATTATGTGCTTGTATATTTTAATTTGAATACATTATCTGCTTATTTTGTACGAATTATTAAGAAAGAATTTATATCAGAAAAACTTCATTATTTGTATTCACCATAATTCAGTATGTTGCCATAATTGGCCTTCGTTGATCAGAGAATCATACCTATCAACCTCATTCAACTATTACTAATATAAGATTTTCTGTAACTTTTGTGCAGCACTCATTGTCTTTGTATTGCTGCTTAAAATCTATGAGATGACTGAAATTTTTATTTATTTGTAATCTACAGTATATTTAAGATTTACATTGCAAAATTCCTCAAATGTCAGAGTAATAATGGATTTATCAATGCCATTTTGGTTTCTATTTAAGTTAATGGCAACTATTCAAGGACTAATAAAACGTATTATAAAATTGAATGATTTTTAGTGTAACTTTTTGAATGCTCTTCGAATATATTTATTTCTAAAATGCTTGCATTTCTTATTTTTGTATTTATTTATTTAAGGGATGATGATGGTATTTTGGAAAAGGAAAACCCCTATTTGTCACCTCTTGCCTTAGCGGCTTGTATGTCAATTGATTCTTGTTTCGATCCCATTCTTGTACCAGTGTTTCAAGCTACAGTTTCTTTTGAAGTTGCAAAAATTATTTTTTATAATTATTTTGGAAAATCAGGTATGATGTTACGCTCAGTATTTATTACTCTTTCATTTTTATTTATTTTTGTTTTAAGGCATATATATAATCATAAATCAGGTAGTAAAGGGTAATAATGAAATCTATCACACAAGGTAATTAATTTGATTTAAATATAAGATCTGTGGAATTACTGCTCATCTGAAATAAATCAACCTAAATAATTTGATCTTAAAAGTTTTATAGTAGTTAACTAATTATTTATTAGTAGTTACTAAATAATTTATTTTTTTACAGAAACACTGAATTGCATCTAATCTTAACATCGATACTTTAATTCAAGCATTCGCAGAAGGAATGAAAACTAATTTTTCATAAACAATGTTAAATTGTGATTTATCTTTAAATTTTATTATAAATTTATTATTAAATATGTTAGTGACTTTTTGGTGTTTTAAAATGGGAGTTCATGAAACTTATTTAATTTTTTTGTGCAATTTGAACATGGTTTTGTAATTAAAAATAATTGTTTATATCAGGTTTATTTATATTTGTATGTTGGTATAGAACGGAAGTTTGGAAGGAGGTGGTTTGGACTCGGGTGTCATCCAACAGCTGTTTAAAGTTACTAGGTCCATCCCCAAATAGCCAATGTGTCGCTTTAAAACAGGACATTAATATAAAATAAAATGAACAAATTCGAAATTCCTTGCCTTTTACTGGAATTGTATCTGGAGAGAAAAATCCACGAATGTCTTCATAATACTATTCAAAAATGATTGTGAATGCCCAAACATGTAGAATATTGATTCCTTCTTATTGTGACTGCTCTATGTTTACTGTTGAGCTTAGATGCATTTAATCAAAAATATTTGTGACTGTTGAAAATTATAAATAAAGAAGCAAAAGTTTCCAACAATTGAAAAGAGCATGTACATTGGAATAAATCCTGTTTTTATTGAGTAAATCTAGTCATTCAGGTCTGTAGATCTAGTAGATGAGTCACCACTTTTTTCTTAACCGATGCAATCAAAAGAGAAATGTGAATAATTTTTTTTCGAATTGAGTCATCAAATGTTTCGCGGATTTAATTGCAGTTCTTTTGAAATAAATGTCTTAAAGAATTGTCATTATCAGTAATCATATAGATCTGGTACTGATATGCAGAGGCTGTTCGCACATTTTTTAGACGATTTTTATGGTATTTACAGAACTATTTTACATATTTTTTTGTGTTTAAAATGTTCAGTTTGATCACCCTTATTCTTAACTATCTTTCTACTTCATAACTTCCAAGACAATAATGCCTGTTGTAGTATTGGAAGAGGTATTTTGTCCCCTTCCTCCACAAAGGTTTGTGTGCCAACGTTTGGATATGTACATTTTAAGAGTCCAAATGTGCAAAAATCCATGGGTGATTTAGCAGGAATATCAGTCTTTCTATGCCCATTTCTTGTTCTATTTTTTCCAGAAAATTAACAGTGGATTGTGATGTGTGGTTGCTTGCTTTGTGTTGATGCAGTTCTATTGCTTGATGGCATTGTGGGTAAAGAGATGGTCTTTCATATTTGAAGATTGGGGAATAAAATACGTTCCTGATAGTATATGTAGTTGATCCTAACATTTTTCTCTTTACTTTAATTTTTCTGTTTTATGAAAAACCATCAACAATCATAAATCACTTAGAAAAACTTAGTTTAGATTCTTTAAACCATGTATTATGATTTTTTTTCTCCTCTTTGATGATAATAAATTTATTTTTATCGTGCAGTAATTTAAATATGCTCGAGATTAATCTATTTTTACAAGATTTTTCCATTTTTCTCCTTATAAATGCTTTTTATAAAGAAATCTGCAACGTGTTCTGCGTTCAGCGATATGACATGAACGAAGACGATGATCGTTGTATTTTATGGCCTTTTTAATATTCAAATCAGTATTAATAATTTTTTTATGGTTGTTACTTTAATGATTTTTCAACAAACCTTTGACTTGGAGGATTTTCTTTTAACATTCAAGAGATCTCACTTTTGCAATATACGAAGAACTGCGGTTTTTCATTGGATACGTATTTGGAACAATTTACATACTTAAAGACAGACATTGTCGATTTCTTTTTCCTTTCCTATTAACAATATTATCTATAGTGACTTTCGATATCGAAAAACCATGGCTATCACAGCGTCTTTGAATAACTGAGTGGGAATAACTCTCTTCGGAAAGAAAAAAAACATAGCGTTTCTTCCATCAGTTCTTTAAAAGCCGCAATTTTGCATATAAACAAAATTTTTATGTTGGAGATGATAACTTTCAAAAATATAATTATTGTGAAAATAAATTTTTTCAAGCAGACAAATGTTTCCTACAAAGAAACAAAATCGTCTAAAAGATGTGCCAACAGTCTCTGCATTCGTATAAAATTGTGGATTTGTTCTCTGTCATCATTTTTAAAAAAATTATAATGTGTCATTCAAAATTATATCTGATGAAATAAATTATCTAATTTTTTTTTTCTTTAGTTTCCCACATTTTTTAATCTCGGAATAGTTATGAAGATGATTATATAGTGATTAATTTGTACATGCAATATTGTTTATTTGTTTCATTTATATGTTTAACTAACTTTTTAAACCATGATTCCAAAACTGTAAATTTATACTTTATTTATTTTAGATGAAGAAGTACGATCTAAAAAACTCTAAGTCTCCCTTTCTTACTCATTTTTTAAAATTTGTTTTCAGGTTGTTCTCCAAAATTCTTTCCTTTTGAATTTGATGATGAAGCACCATTGATTCAGGAGTTTTCAGTTCTGTCTTTTATTAATCCTTCATACTCCTGTATTAAATGGATTTCAAAAATTAAAGGCGAAGTAAGTTAATTCTGTCCTATGATGACGCAAAATGTTAGGGGCATTCTGATCTCCATCCTTTTAAAGTTACTTGAACGAATAATTGAGACAATTAAATTTAGTTTAATATTTGAGTTTTTTTCTGAAAACGTAAGCTGAAATGCCATTTTCATATGTAATGATTTTTCTAGTTTTAAAATATCCTATTCCATTTTAAACATCGCTTGAAATGCTTCAAGACGAAATTTCTGACGTCAGTCATTTATAATCATCCTAGCACTTAAGATGGTTATTACGATCAAAACATCTTTAAATTATAGGTAACTAACGCTTACCTTTGTTTTGGTCGTCTCAGGTTTTCTTCATACTGGAGTGGCTTTTATATTATCTGAAATCTCTTTATTATGTGGCAGGTATGTAGTCAGGGAGTAAATCTTTAAGAATGAAAATATTTAATGATGATTAAGTTTACATGACTAATTTTATATTTACATAAGTTAGAAAAAGGGATTACAAGAACGCGCGTAGCAAAGTTGGCCGCTAAAAACCAAGAGAAAGGTAAACAAAACCCCTGGTGGCGGGGAAGGAAAGTTCTCTTCAGTTAATTTCAGTCCCTGGTGGTTTCCGACAATGGTATTAAAATGTTAACATATTTTCGACTTTGCATGTCATTTTACTTCTTTAGTTCTATTTTTATGTTTCAGTAATGGGTTTTTGAATTTAGAAATGTATTTGTTGGATTATACATCTGAACATATTTTTAAGAATTTTCCACTGCCCAAATTTATATTATACATGCACCAAATAAAATTTTCTTCCATTTCTTGCATATTTTGTTACCGTATTTTCTCTAAATAATAATTTTCTCCAGCTTTATATTTGTCCATTCAGTATATTTTCACTTAAAATGAAAGGATACAACATTTAGAATACTTTGTTTTAACTAAGGAAATTCAGGAGTTTAGTAAAGTTGAAATAATGTAAATTATAACAAATTGAAAAGTTTCATTGTTTGATGTTTGTCCTTTCACAGTTTTATGACATTTTATTAATCAGTGATATTATAGTCCGTCTTGTGTGAATTATATTTCAGTTGTTTATTTAACAGATGAATCTTACTTTATTTTCTTCATTTTAGCATTTAACTGGTTTATTGTCTCTTTTATGTGACAGGCATTAAGGTTATTTGTCATCTAGATACCAAATGTTCACATTTTTGAAATCTATTATCTGTGAGAGTTCTACAATACACCATTGCTTCCACTGCTTAACAGAAATGTTGTATTAGCTTTATTTTAACTACATATTGATGGGGGGAGGGAGTAAGGAGTAAAATCTACTCTACTTAAAAAGTTATAAACAGCTGTATCAGCATTTATATGTAAAAACATTTCTTCAACATTAAATGGTGTTATAATTTGTTTCTTTGATGTAGTATTATTTAAAACCTAATACCATAAAAATATGCTTAAAGTCACAATTTGCATATATTTCAAAAGAATAGTTGAATTAAGTGCAGTTTGATTTAAGTAATGTAAAATGAAATATATATTTTGAGTATTAAAATTAATGCACACTGTGGTTGTTTGATCAAAATAACATAATGAATAAAAATGGAATATGCGTTGAGAAACGATATATCTGAACGAAAAATTCCGAAATGTTACTCTTCCTGATGAACAATTTCTTTCAATGTAAGACCGTTGAGCTTGCTAGTGAAAATAATTTCTCATAATTTGAAAGTTTGGAAAAACACAAAAATGTTGAATAAAAAGTATGCATAGCCATTCACGCAGCATTTGATTTTTCTCGTTCTGTACATTATACCATGAGTTAGAGTGAATGCAATATTAAACGTTACATCTGACATCTCTCACACTTAACTAATTATTTAGAGCTTCCTCATGCTGCACATCTCTAACACGGTATTCCGTATGATTTTTTTAAAACAAATGTTTATAAACTGAAAGGAAAGACAGATTTTGTTTATAAAATAATGCGCGTAGTACAGAAAAGAATACGCTAAACAGCAGTTCAAAAGTTATGCAATAGTGTTCATATAAAAAAAGAGTAATGCATGTATCAGATTAGTGATTGATTCTTGTGCAATCTGTACATCTAGAATGTGAACTGAAGTGTTGTGTTCCCTCTGGTAAACACTGTTTAAAGGAATTTCTAAATGTTTAACTACTAGATTAGATTGCATTTTAATACTTTTCTTCTATTTAATTAAAAGTTTTATTTATTAATATATTCATTCTAAAAAATATGTGTCTGTTTTCTAGATATCATCTGGTGTTAAATGCGAGGTACTGGAATATCGGAATTTAACAATGCTTCCTGTTATAAGCCCTGTTGATATTCTTGCAAATGTAACAATAAATCACGATAAAGAAAATGTAAGAACATTTTGTGTATAATTTTTATTATCAGTGTTTAAGCTTTCACATTTAATACTTTTTTAGATATAATTTTCTTGAGCTTGTCTAACAATGAAGTTGTGAAAGTATAACAATATTTGTGAAATCTACTATGTGAGATATGCTTTTCTCATTAACAGAGAACTTTATTAATATCCGAATGCTGTTCGTTACTCAAGATCTGTTTATCTCTTATTGAAGCCAAAAATGCTTATTGTCATACCTACCACAGCTTGGGAATCTTTGTTTCAGACCAAGAAAACCTAAAATGTCATGTTTGAAGTGAATCTTCTTTAATGGCAGAGAAATTCAGTTACATTGTAATATGTGAGGGGCCCAGAAATGCAGTGAGTCATTATTCCCTCCAAGAATATTCAAGGTGGTGAAATGTTTTGCTTAATGGACAGCTCTGAGGATTTACTTCTGCAGTATAGAGCTTGATTAAAAGACATAAAAAACTCCTTTACGTCTATACTGTTTAAAGAAATACATCCCTTTAACATGGACAGGCAGACTTTCTGTGGACGGATTTAGTCCAAAATTTGATAGACACCTACAAATTATGTGTAAAGATCACATACCAAATTTCATCCCTCAATCTCTATTCGTTTTTGAGTTATCGTGTTCACAGACAGACATAATTCCAAAATTGTGTTTTTCAGACTCAAGGGGGGGGGGGGGATAAACATGGAGATTCATCAAAACTCGAGTTCGAATTTTTGACGATTACAATACTTTCTCTTCGTATACGAGAAAGTAAAAATATTGCTAAGATAATTAATTCTTATTTTTCACCTTTTGTCATTAAATTTATGGTATACAGCTATTGGTAGGCGCGCGATTTTGCAACCAACTTGCAGAGATCGAAGGCGTCAAACGACGAGTTACATTACTATTAAAACATTATTTCCTGACATTTATTATTTTTATTTTGAGGTTTACGTACCTTGTGTAACTTGTAAAAGAAGAGCTGCAAAAGTTGCAGCTACGTCACTGACTATGTGTTGCTATTTGAGAACTTGAAGAGGTATTAGATAAATCTAATCACAAAATCCGATGCAAAGGTTATTTGTATGCTTTTAAAGAAGAGACACATTTAAAATGAATGATATATTTTTCTTGATTTTTATGTTTAAAGGTTATGAGTAATAAAAGAATTTCTGGTACTTTCGTTAATGCAATATATGCAACATGAAATTTAATTTTATTTTGCTTAATCTGTTCAACCATATGTTTTTATAGTCTTTCAGAAATTTTTAAAGACCTGTGAATAAAACAATTTTCATAAATCATAATATTACCTAAAAACAAATTATTCCTAAACATAGATTTTTTTAGAATTTTGCAGTGAACTAATTGAATACAGATTTATTCCATTGGGTTTTCAGTATAACTGGAAGATAGCTATGAACAAAAATTACAATTTTTCCATTAGATTTAAGCATTATAAGAGAGATTTGTAACAGTGTATCTAGTATTAATTTCTCAAAAACTAAGTATTGAACAGCTTGGTTATCCTAAACTGAATCAAAACCTGCTTGTGGTATGAAAAACAAAAGTTGTACTTTGCCGAACATTTCTTTAATTGTTTCTGTTCTTATATTAATTTTAATAAATTATCATTGCTTTTACAACATGATTGTCTTTTTACAATCTATATTATTTTTAATCTTGTTAATGTGTTTGTGAACAACTAGCTTGCCTTTGAAAACAAAATTATTTTCTGTGAAGCTTCAGTTAGGAAGGTAGGAGAACCTAGAAAACATGTTTCAGGCATTAATACATATTTTTGTCCTTCTGCATTTGGGTGTTTTTGAATGATGAATTTCTCCAAAACTATTTCAATTTGAGGTGTAAAATTGAAATGTCTTAGTTTTCTGGTTTTCCTCTGTTTTTCTCTTACTCATTTCTTAATTGCTTTGATTTTTGTTGCAGGTTCCTGTTTTTGATATGGAATTAGTACTAAACCCATGTTTCATTAGGTTAAGCCAGTCTATTATTCACACATTTAACTATACATTACACTCCATTTCACAGGTAAGGTATTCATTTTAATGTTTTTATCATTTATTTTTATAAAACTAAGTAAATAAAATTATTTTTAACCTAGGAATAAAATACTAAAGCTATTAAATTTTCACCAATTGCCTGAATTGTCTCCTCTTCCCATTTTTACTTACAAAATTTTCTCTCTTTTCTTCCCTGTTTTACATGTTTGTTTTAAAGTTTTATTTGTTTGATAAATTAACTATTGAAAATTATTTTGACCAAGTTATTTAATTAATTCTTAATGCACATGAAATTATTTTTTTCCATGCATAAAATATATTGATTTCTTAAAATTCACTAAACTCTAAATATGGTCCTCTGGAAAAGATGAAAATCAATTAATTATCACCTTTTGTGTTATTGATAGTTTTTATTATTGTTGTTAATTAGGAATAAATTGTTGTTAAATAACCATTCTAGTTCATCCATATCCTATTTTTAGATAATATTTCATTAAAACCATGAAAAAGATACAGAGAATGATTTATTAAAAGTAAATCTTATTTCTGTCACATGATTTAAAAATATCAATTTTACTAAAACAAGCCAAATCTTTTATGTTTTTATTTTTATTGTAGTTATTCATAATTTTTAATTTGGAATATTGTGTGTGTGATGATGAAGTAAAAACTTGTAATTCTTTTGAATTGTGGTCATAAATATATAACTAAAATTTTTTAAAATAAAATTTGCATATAATTTAGTAAAATATATGAACTCCTTGAGCTGAAAGAAGCAAAATGACATTTAATTCAATGATTTTCTAATATTGCTTATGGAATAGCCCATTACATCAAATTTGTACTCAATAAGATTCACATGTAGGCAGCTGTTCTTGCTTTAAATACTTCAAACCATATTTTAATACCAGTTGCAATGGCATGCATTCAACCGAAGCAAGTAAAGCAGTGCTTCAGTAAGCAATTTGTTTTCTCATATGCAGTCTAGTTGTATGTTTCAATTTCCTTACTGTAGAAACTTTCAGAAACATGATTGCTTTGATTTCACGACGAGCAAAAACATATTTCGTATTGAACCGTTGTTCTCTTCAGTGATTTGGGCTTTCCAGTCGAACGTAGGTTCAATGTAAATATGAGTGTTAAATATAAGCAAAGGATTCGTGCTTCATCTGAGCAGGATGTCATCTTCCTATTGGTTCTTCTGAGTTCATGCTGATTACGTAATATAGTTCCTAGCTTATACTGATCGCATGACTTTTTGGAGCGACTCGGTATTTTTGCTTCCCTGCGGATGATGGGTGCAATGTAAAGAAGAGTGTTTCAAGTGAGCATTATTCATGCTTCATATGGCAAGTCGCCAGAAGTTCCATTCAGTTCATGCAAATTATGTCAAATTTTCATTCACACTGATCACGTAACTTTTCAGAGCGGGTGTAGAGTATATGAAAATAAGGAGTAAAATGCAAAAGGAAATTTTTGTTATTCATTACTCATTTACGAACGGCGTTGCTTCCTCTTACTTCTTGTGTGTCAAATGGTTTTGTGTGCTGTTTTATTTTATTGCTTCTTCGTATTTCTGTTGTTGTGTTAAGCCTTTTTAGGGAGATAATGCATTAAGATTTTTACTTGCTTAGTTGCAGATTTTTTAAAACGACCATTTTCCGCACGGATTTTTTCAGAAAAGCAAGATATTGTAAGGCTTGCTAGATCGACACCAGATCTTCCCCTGCCAATTTTTAAATCTAAATCATGCAATCGTCACTTTCAGGCAAGTTGTTATGAGAAATATAAGTGGCTTGCAGGTAGCAGGGAATTAAATTTGCTTTTTTGTTGGAATAGTCTACTGTTTGGTAAAGACAGAAGTACTAGCTGGACAAAGTCAGCGTTTACTCATCTAGGAAACCTTTCAAAATCTCTGGCAGGTCATAAGATAATGGTCGGCCATTTGCGTTCATTGGTGGCTCTTGCTTCTTTCGGTAAAACAAGAATAGAAACAGAGTTGGATGAACAGCTTAAGGCAGGAATTTTAGTCCACAACCAAAAGTTAACACGAAACAGACAACTGTTAATGCGTCTTATAAATGCAGTTTGTTTCTTAGGAAAACAATGACTGGCTTTTAGAGGTCATGATGAGTCTGATGCATCTGCAAATTGGTGCAACTATGTTGAGCTTTTAAATTATACTGCACAGTATGATCCTTTGCTTGAACATCATTTAAATACGGCTACTGTGTTTAAGGTTGTTTCAAACAGAATCCAAAATGCACTCATTGAAGCAGTTGCATCTTCACTGTTAGATGCAATAAAAAATGAAATTAAGAAAAAAAAAACAGTTTCATTTCCGTTTTGGTGAACGAAACTACTGACGTATCCAATAAAACTCAATTTTCAGGTGTGCTGAGATATATGCATGATAGCGAAGATATATATATCGTTCTAATATCTTCCAGATATTAGTACGATTTATTGGTTTTTGTGACGTTAGTAGTGATCGGAGAGCTCCAGCTATAGCAGATATTATCAGGCAGTATCTCTCTAATATGGACTGCAGCGATAAACTTGTTAATCAGGCGTATGATGGAGCAGTTGCTTTTGCCGGACAACATACTGGTGTGCAAGCACTAATAAAATCAATTATTCCTGGAGCCATTTTCGTTCATTGCTCACCCATTTTTGTTCAATTTGGTACTCTCGCAAAGTGTAAACAATATTCGTGAGTGCAAGATATTTTTTAGTACTCTTAGTGGACTGGCTGCATTTTTTTCTAGATCGCCCAAATGAGCAAAATTTCTTGACGAATTTCTCCAGCGTAGACTTCCTAGAGTCTCCCTACACGATGGAATTTCTCATCCAGGCTCGTGAATACTGTTATTAGAAATAGGAATGAACTGTGCAAAGTATTTGATGCAATGCTCAATGATGCAGAACAAATTGAGCAAGACATTTTGGCTCCAGCTAATGGGTTCCTTGCGAATTTAGAAGGTTTTTCATTCTGTTTATTTCTAAGGGTGTTTAACAAAATATTTTCTCGTACAGATGTTCTTTTTAATGTTCTCCAGAATCACACCTATGGCATTTCATATTGTCGAAACAGGATTCATGAATGTCGTACAACCGGTGCGGACTTTCGAAATAGTTTTGAAGAAATATTTGCAGAAACTGTTTCTGAAGTTGGAGAGCCAAAGAAGAGAAAAAATCTGAATTATCGGCAAATGTATTTTGAAATTTTTGATACTATAAAGAATTGCCTAGAACCACGCTTCCAAGACTTTGGAAAATTTGGTTTTTTAGTACTCGTAGCAAAAGATAAATTCCAAAAGCACGAGGCACACTTCCCAGAGGAGGCATTTCAACAGCCTAACGATTTGTAAGAGAAATACTTTGATAAAGTTAGTCTTAGAAACAAACTAGTTGTTATTTTATAGCAGTGAAGATTTTCATAACAAAGTTCCCCATGATATGCTAAAATTATGTAGTACAACTTTTGCATCAAGTTTTTCCCAAATGTCAGTTCTTATTCAGTTATCTGCACTATCCCGGTTTCAATTGCAGCAGTAGAAAGATAATTTTCGACTCTGAAATGGATAAAATATACACTCGAAATACAACTGGTGAACAGAGACTGTCGAATGTAGCAATGATATTGATTCAATCTCGCCTTCTGGAAGAAAGTAAAGGTGAAATGTGTTTTTTGACAAAGTCATTTCAGTATTTTCATCTCTTCTATGGAGTTCATGTTTCGCTAAAAGTGAGTATTTTAGAATTTCAGTATTAAAATTCGGTAAATCGTATGTTTAACATAGAATTATTCAACTTACAAATCGAAATGTGTGATATTGTTATATATTTGTACTTGTAAGACGTGTATGGATAATGTTGTGCTTATTATGTGTACTAAAAATTCGACTGCTTCAGTAAATGTTAGAATCACCGCACGCCACTGACTAGTTGTATATTAGTAAACCTTTTACATAGTCTTCATTATCGTTTGAATATATACCTATATTCGAAAAAAGTTTAGCTTGTAAAGAATTTGAAAGATTTCATTATATTATTGTCCTCTTGTTATTTCCACACATTTCTGTTCCTTTTCTGAAATAACCAAAGAAATTCTTTCCATTATTTTGCCTTTTAATATTAGGTGTGTGATTTCATTTTAAAGGATTTTTAAGAGATGGCGTACCTGATACTATATCACATCAAGAAATATTGTTGCTAACTTCATGTCAAAGCATCATTACGTGACTTTAGTTTTCAGTATGTGTTATTTTGCGGAGGTGTAAAAACAGTGGGTCCATTAGGGCTGCAGAGCTGCAGCACCCCCTGAAATTATTTTTTAAACTTATATTTTTCGTTTTGAATCTTATTTGCTTACTTTTCCACTCTCAGTGTTCTATGACTTACGAAAATGCACAAAAAGTAATAAAAAATTGAAAGAAAGGCATAAAATGAATCCAAACAAAGATAGACGCTGGTCTGAGCTGCAAAATAATCTGCCCCCCGACATCCGTTCATTGAGCAGAAAATCTAGAGTGAAAAAGCAACTCTTTCTTCCTCTACCTTAGTCGGGCTGTGGGCTGAAAGCCAACACAGCTCTGGCTGGCATGGAGCCAACTGAACGAAAGAAAAATGCTCTTTTTAATATATATATTTTTCCCTCACTCTTACACAAGTTGCAATCTCATTGGCTGTTTATGAGTTTCGGTTCGAAATGATGCAATTGATCCAAGCATTGAAGCAAAAACGTCCAGATTAGGCGACAAGACACGACAAAGGGATTTTACAGCACGACAACGCTCAGCCTCATACCGCGAAACCGCTCAAGGAAACGTTAGAAGAGCTTACCAGGGATGTCCTACCACACCCACTGTATTCTGCAGATATTGCTCCTTTCGATTACCACCTATTTCGATTTCTGTATGATTTATGGCTTGTCTGAGCAGCATAGCTCCATTCTTATGAGGATACCAAAAAAACAGTCGATTCATGGATAGCTTCTAAAGATGTTTCATTCTTTCGATGTGGAATCAACGTATTACCAGAAAAATGGGAGAAAGTTGTGGATAGCGATGGACAATATTTTGAATGATCAATTAGTGACTATTTTTTCGCAAAAAAGCCGTGATTCTACCAAAAAATCCTTTAAAATTAATTTACACGCCTAATAACTACTCAAATTTATTGATGTTTCATGGTTTATTGTGTTTTTGTGTATATATAAGAAACAAAAATTTCTTTTTAGGAGATGTTTATGTCTCCATTGAAAGGAGTTTGTTCTGAATACGTGCTGCCAAATTATTACATAATATGCAATAACCTGGAAGAAAGAATACGTTTTGGTCAGGTATATATTGTTGAAATTCTTATTTCAAAAAGCGCTTTTTAAATCACTTATGATTAACAAAACTCTGGTTTAAAAGTTATAGCAAAGATTCATAAAATATGCTGTGAATCATATAAATTCATGAAGATGGATATTCTGTGCTAGTGAAAAAAGAAAATATATGTGTGTGTTGCATTCAAGAATCTCAAATTACTTTGTTAATTGTTTTCATCCTAGTTTTATCATTCGTGATAAATATAGTACCTCATCATATGCCTTAGCCAATTTGTTTTTGAGCTGTTTTCAGTTTATTTCTTCTTGTTTCCTAGCAGTGGCGAATCCGGGGGGACTATCGGGCTGCTGCCCCCCCAGATCTAAACCAGAATTCTTGATTTTATTTAAAATGACTACAGCTGTTTGTTCTTAATTTCCCTTTTATTAAAAAAATAATAAAAACGTGACAACATTGCTTTCTGGCTTGACAGGCTCGAAAATTTTCCTAATTTTCTAGCCATTCCACTTGTACTTGTAGCATTGACGTGGTCAAAAACATTTTTTTGTCTAGTTATTTCATTGTATTTTTTATTAAATTATCGAAAGTATTGTAGTGTTATTTATGATTCTTATTGTCAGGTGAGTCAAGTCTGTAAAGTTAGTGTTTTGGTTTACATAAGCCATGAGGTTTGACATTCGTCAGGATGATACAAAGTTTTTATGACCTCATCCCCTCTCCCCAGACCCGATTTCTGGATTCTCCACTGTTTCCTAGTCAAAACAACAGACTAGTCAATTTCTTTTATTTTCTCACTTTCATTTGTTTTCATTCCTTTCACTTTCATTGCCTTGAAACTTACCATTAATGTTTTCTCATTTTGTACTTGTGTTCTTTACAATTACTTCCATGTTGCCTACAATTTCTATTTTAAAAGTAATTCATTTTCATTTCCACTATTAGTGTATCATACCCTATTGTTGGTCATGTAGAGACCCCCTCAAGTGGTGAGACATATACTCTTGGTTTTCACTTATGATCCACACTTGCAGAGGGGTGGCATTTGAATGAGTAGTACTATTTGAATTTTTTTTCAGTGAAAAATATTCAACTTTAGTGCTAATGGTGTGATTAGGTTCCCTAAAAATGAATTGGCATACTGCATCTCATAACTATCAATCCATGTCCTGGTGCAACCCTTTGAATCAGTGCTGAAACTGAAATTTTCAGAAACTCAGAGCTGCTAAGTATATTCTCTTGCTGGATTCTTTAGTTGGCAATGATGACATCACCATGAGGTTTAACATCCCCCCAAGTATTGAATCGTTGATTTTTTTGCAATCAAATTTGCAAATTTTTTTCAAAATTGCATTTATTCTGTTTTCACATTCTAAAGGGGCATTTACGTAAATGCCTAGGAAATGACGAGAGTCTAGTAAAGTCACATTATAGATATATAAAATCTACCAAGTAAAAAAAAATCATTGATTAAAAAAAATAATCTAATTTTTTAAAGCTCCAAGCATTTTGATATTATTCACTTGATTTCTTCAATCAGCGATTCTATTCGAAGTGTCACACAGCATAATTCTTTTGTGACAGGACTTGGGATGTTGAAATACGCTTTAATGCTAATGATTCATTTGCTGCCAAATACTTAGTTTTCTTTATTTTAAGAAAAATACTAAACATTTCAATTAGCTCTAAACATAGCTTTGTCTTGAGTTAAAGATGAGATTTAAGTTTTTATGTATTTTCATCCCTGACTTAAAATACATTACTTGATTAATAGTCATGTTTTATTTTTTTAAATTTATATCTTGCTTTTATTCTGATCCTTTATTAAATACTAACAAGCAAATGATGCTTTTGTATTTAGGCTGGCACTGAAGAAAACATTATTTTGTCACCATTGAAGATGCATGCTTATAGTTGGTGGTGTCATAAGCGCAGACAGGTATTGAATGCTTATTTTAATTCATCCTTATACTCTTATATTTTGATTTATTTCCAATGAACCAAAATGAACATGGATATAATTAACTTAGTGTGGTAAATATTATGTAAAGCATTTACAGAATTAAATTTGTATCATAATTATTAAGATTGTCCCATTATTTAATGATTTTAATATTTAGTACCATAAAAGGCCCTTTTTTGAAAAAAATGCAATTCTTCTGTTTCTGTTGCACATTAAAAAATTTTAATTTTTTATAAAATGCTAGCTTCATTTGTTTTGAAACTGATGAATCACAAGTAAGCAAAATGACAAATTACTGAATTTCTTTTGCATACAAAACTATATCTATTTATGAATTTAAAATAGGTTGGGAGAATATAAATCTTAGATGACACATGTTTTCTAAAATTTATTTGCAATTACTCAAGATGTAATGCATTTGAATTCCCTTCAGTGCAGCTTACTTTCCTGAATTTAACTGATTATAAATTATTTATTAACTGAAAACTTGGAATTTTTTTGTTTATTATGTGGCATCATTTCAGTTAAAGAAATTTCGGCTTCTTTGGTTTTAGATTTGTTCTCAATGAGTTTTGGGACCGTAATGGTCTGAGGAATCAGTCTTGGTTGCAGGCCCATAGGATTATGAGTTTGAAATCCAATTCTATCAAGGTTCCACTGCATATGTGGACCTGCAACTCATTAAATCTATTATGAGTCAAACATTCTTATACTGATGGAGAACTTTCCAGAGTTGTATGCTATTCATGGTATCATAATTATAATATTTGCCAAGATTAAAAACTTCATCAGACATTTCAAATATCTGTACTGTAGCTTCAAATTAGGACATTAATAAATTAAATCAGGTTTTGTGATATCTTATTTTACATTGCAATGTATTCTTTTAATATTTGTTGTACTTTTAGTGTTTTATATTTTTATTCTAGATTCTATGGGTAAGTGTTGCAAGTTTGTGTTGGAAATGGAGTAAAGGGTTTAGCATCGATACTGAAGGTACTACATCAGTCAAGATTGGCAGTAATGTTGCTGTTATTATTAAGATAAAGAAGCTGTCGAATTTTCAAAAGCAGGTAGAATATAATTACTGTATTATAAATTTTATTTGAATATAAATTATAAAAATTCATTCTGAATTTCTTTTTCTAGTCTAATGATTAAAACAGACCATTATTTTAGTAAATTAAATGGGATCTATAAGTTTATGTGTTTTTACTTATTCATGTGTACTATAAAATAGATTTGGTATTATGAAGCAATTTTCAAAATTAAAATATTGAAATTTTTTCTAATTATGCATTCATTATTTGTGAAATTCTTTCTTTAATATAAAATTCCGAGCAGTCCTGTTTCAGTCCCTTTTACTTTTATTGCACATGTATTTTCATTTTGAAATATGATCGTTCTTAAAAATTGATTATTAATTGAAAAAAAGTAAATTTTATAATTTGTATATTTTACTGTATACTTTAATTGTCATTAGTGAAGATGCATGAATTTCCTTTGGGATGTCGAGTATTATTTTTTCAAGTATTATTATTTTAAGATATTATTAAATTAATTGAATAACACTAACAAAATTATAAACTTTTGATTAATACTAAATACACCATACTTCATGTTGTTTTCGAAAGATATGGTGTACTTATAAATTAAAAACATTAACTTGCTTAGTGTCCAGTAAAATTAATGCAATTGCCATAATTTTTTTGCTGTTTATTTTGTTTGATGTAATAATTTTGTTATCTAGGTGATTATTGATGGACAATTAATAATTCAAAGTCAACTTAGTTACCCCATACAGTTGCGATGTGAATTCCCTGCTTCTGCATCAGTGGAATCAAAAGCTTCAAATTTGGTCTTTGTTAAATCTCTTTCACCTCAGTGTAGTTCCCCAGCCTTTCTATTATCTTCAGAACAATGTCAGAACATGTGTTTGTCAATAACTGGTATTTTGGATTCACAATTATGGTCAGAGAGCATCCATATTGGTGATAATATGCTTTTGGAAGTAAGTATTTATATTTTTTCTTTAATGAAATCAGTAATTACTTCTTGAAATCTTAATTTTTCATTCAGCATATCTCAGAATTATGATATACACTCTCAAATATCCACAGATATCATATTAGTTTTCTTTTCATGTATGATGAAATAACCTGACATCTTTGACTTCAGCTTTTGTTATTGTATTGTATTTTATGCTCCCACATCCTAGCATTAAGTATATTCCATACCATATTTTGTTTTCAATTTTTTTTTTTGTGCTAAAAAAGTTTTTGAATCACCTTATCCAAAAATTATATTCATTTTGTAATTCTGCTTTTCTGAATGAATCTCTAGAACATCCTGGCTTTTTTCTATTATGTGAAAAAAAATTGTACTATGTTTACTTAAATAAAACACAGATACTAAATCATATTTCTTTAAATGTGCGCTCTGATTTAAAAATCATTTCGTTTGTTTAAAAAAACTTGCTGTTCTTTACATGAAATGATTCTCTTAATCTGATCAGCAGAATAAAGTAGTCATTCTCCTTGACATATAAACAAGAAGTTTTTTTTATTAGGAACAAAGTTTACAGCATATTAATTTTTGTCAGTTATTATATCGATTGATCTGTCATTACTTTTTAACCTTTATCAATATATATAAACTTTTTGGAAATCACAGCATGTGTTAATTAAGTAAATGATCGAAAATTCTTTAAAAGATGTGAGCAGATAATTAAACTATAAGAGTTATAAAAATGTGTGTGGTTGTTTAAAAAAATTATCTACATATTCATGTTGTTAAGATAGACATCGCACATTTTTATATCTCATTCTACATGCTACAAAATTTTAATTTTTTCATTTTGTTATTGTTGTTGAAAGTTTATAGTTCATTTCTAATAGTCCTTTGCATCCCGGGTAGTCATCCAAAGACACCTTTGGGTTGAGTTAACCCTCCTGGGTTATGGAATGTTACTGTCCTTTGCTTTTATCTACATTTGTAGCTCATGTGCATGATGTTTCTAGAAGTTACCCTTCCCATTCTGTTTTTTTTAGAAATATAGGAATAGATAGGAAATTTCGATAATTGAAGATAAATTATTTTTTCTTCATGGTGACCCGTAATTGTTATAAAAAGCACTTTTCTTGACATTTTTTTCTTTCCCATAGAAATTTCCTACTTGCTGTAGTTCACCTGTGTAGTACTTTTGCAAAGATAATGCAAATTTGAAAATAAAATGCATGTTAAGTTTATCCAGTAGAAAGAAATCAATCCTTTACCTAAAAGTGATGAACAATCCTTTACTTAAATTTCCGAAAAGATTGTTTCTGTGCTTTTTCTTTCAGAATTTTTATTGAAGTATTTAAAATACATTTTCGAAGTTTTTGTCAATTTTGAAGCAGAATTCCATTTTTACCCTTATGTAATGTAAAATTCATCTTTTTTAAGTTGGCTAAAATCCATATTAACTTTTATCTGTTTGTGGTTTATTACTGTTACTAATATCTTGCATATACTCGTAGAATTTGATGTCTGTCCAACGTTGACAGTGGATTCACTGAATGGCCCTTGATCACTTATACGATGATTTATGATAATGGTTTAGTTGTACTTTGAAAAGGTATATTATTAGAATATTCCATTTAAAGATGTAACAAAGAAATACTGCTTCTATCGAATGGAAGTGAATTTTGGCACAGATATGACATTTTTAGAGTGGAAATTAGCTGTGAATATTTCCCCCAAAGAGTAAAGAGTTCTCTTTTTTATGTTTATAAATATTTGAGCGAGTATTTTGAAGAACTTTAAGAACTACATTTTATTCAATTTAGATTCCTTGGGAAGCTAGTGGTCAATATCAAACTGTATGGTGCCAAGTTGTACAACAAAAAAATACATCTGGGAACAATTCCATTGTTGTGAGTATATTCAATACTTTTTTGTATGAGTATTGTTCTTCTGTTCGTGTATCATATTAATTATCACATAAGCCACATTCTTAAAATGTTTTTCTTGATATAAAGGTGTTTGTTAGCCCTTTATTTGTTTTGCGAAGCAACCTGCCTATACCTATAAATGTTACATCTGTGGATCAGAAAGAAACGTATAGCACAGAACTTACAGGACAAGGACACGAAACACACATTCTGAAATTCTCACATCCAAATAGTGAACTTCAGCTTACTTTTCAACCCTGTACAGGTATGAATGTTTGTCAAAATTGACGTTATATTCTCTATAGGTTTTTAAAAATCTTTTTGATGTGCTGTTTCTGCTTTCTGAAACGATTTGCCTTACTTAAATATTTTCATTTTTCTAACCTAGTATTAATGAAAATGGATATTTGAATAGTCTCATTTGTATTCTTTTGTGAATTTATCTTCCGTTATTAGATTCCATGTTTATGAATGTAAGTTCTTGACTTTCGATCTTTGACATTTAGAAGCAACATGTTGAGATTTGATTAATTATTAAATATTTGAAAAATTAATTAATATAGTTATTTTATAATTATTATTTCATTCAGTGGACATGATCTCGGTTGTTTTGAAACTCTTTCTTCTTATTATTAATGCATGTTTACGAATACCTAAAAGGATTTGCATATTTTTAAAATTGCTTACTCAAAACAGTCAAGTCTTATAAAATATGATGGTCATTATTTTAAGTTTTATTTTAATGTTAACGTTTCATGAAAGATTTGGAATGCATGTAATTTGCTATGAATTTTGATGCTGTTCGTATTAGCCTTCTGCATGAGTAATTTGTCGCCATTTTTGTTAAAAAAAATTATAAAAAGCATTTAATTATGTTAATTAACTTATTTCAAGTTTTTGAGGTTCATTATTATTAAATTAATTTTAATGTTCAAATCTTTATGATATAAATATCTGAGATTTTATAATTTTTCGCAGAAATAATTATTTTTGGGACTTTCCAATGAATTTGTTGTGGTTTTATGAAAACTTAGCTATAACATGTTTCATCAAGGAAAAAGAGGTTTGAAATGGTTTTGTAATTCAAAATTAATAAGTAGCTTTTTTAAAAAAAACTTTGCTTAAAATTACTGTTTTTATAGAAAAACTCATTGGATAGGTTTTACTTTCCACAGAACAATCTTGACTGAGATTTCATATAAAGAGAAACAGGAATCAAAATCTCATTATAAATTAATTATGTTGAAATTTTGGTAAAAATGTTATAATTATCTGTAAACTTTTGATAAAGTATAAAAGTACATAAAAATCTGATATTCATCCTATTTGTGGCAATAAACAAGTTAAATAAATAAATTCAGTCTCTTCAAATAATGCTTTCAACTTTTTGGAATGTATATATTAATAACTTTTGAGACTTTGAGTAAAATAAACGAGCATGAAGAAATTATATGTTAAAATTTATAAGTGATAGAAAAAATAGCACTCTAAAAATCCAAACTTTTGATTGGTTAGTTGGGTAGTTTAACACTGAGAAAATTATCGACAAATCATTTTTATGTTAGTTGGGTAGTTTAACACTGAGAAAATTATCGACAAATCATTTTTATGTTCAGTATTTTTAACACAATAGTTTTGAAATTAATCTTACAGCACATAGAAAATAATAAATATGTTCTTTTGAATTCGTATTACAACTTTATTTAGGGGCCGTCCATAAATGATGTCACGCTTGGAGGGGGGAGAGGGGGTTCATGAAATTGTGACAGTTTGTGACAAGGGGAGGGGGTAACAAGAAGTGTGACGTTGCACATTTTGATTAAAATAAAAGCATTTAAAATCAGCAGATTAAATTTTAAAGTTATTTTGAAATTACCAGAATTTGAGGGTATTTTTTTAATCGGGGCTAAAACAACTTTCTTGTTTTTTTTTTCACTTATATTCCTTTCTTTTCGAAAAAAGCCTTCAGTGTAGGTTTTGAGAATATGGGAGGAAGAGTCGTAGTAGTAAATGGTTCCGAGTAATTTCTGTTTTATGTTTGTGTATGTAAGTTTATAAATGTTCATATAAATTAATGTGACAAATGAAATGAGATGGCAATTCCATTAAGTAAAACTAATATTGAGGCGGTTTTTTAAAATTTAATCTGTGTAAGAGTATTTTGTGTTCATAAAGTCAAGATAAGATTTAAAGCAAAATATTTCAAATTCCAAAATACTATTGTTTTCAACTGCTCTTTTATATTAATATTTTATTACTATTGTATATTAATTACGTTTTTTGTTGTAAATCTTAATCTTATTTCATACAAAATAAGTACACATATAGTCATTATTATTATTATGCTTGCAAATGTCATCAAAACACATAGTTAAAGTTTAGAAATAAAATTTGAAATATGATCTATAACGTAGTGCTTTGTTTCTGAACTGCAAGTATACGTTTATGTAATATACCGTGACATGTGACAAGGGGGTATGGTGAAGTGTGACACTTTGTGACAAAGGGGGGGGGTCAAAAATATTGAAAAAAAATGTGACATCATTTATGAACAGCCCCTTACTTACTGTGTTAAGTTTTGTTTGATAGAAGATGTACGGTTCTACCTTTCTTTTTAAGTTCAAGATAATATACTTAGTTAATGTGCTAGTTAATGTAAAATTTTAGGTTAATTAGCGTGTATGTAACTCGAATAATTTAACACAATTTTTTACGAAGGAATTGAAATAGCACCATTTGTGATTATGAAAAGCAGGAAACAATTTTTGAATGCAATTTTCCTATGCTATTTTAATAAATATAAGTTACAAGAAACTAATGCTGATATTTACCCTTCGCCCACTGACTATAAAAAAAAAAACCTTGATCCAGTGTTTCTTCAACTTTATGTTCCTTTCCACCATGTTTCCTTTTGGATGTTCCTATTCGTCCTTTATGTAATTGTCCATCCCTCATGGAGTTGACTTCCTTGTTATAGAAGACGCACTGTGGTAGATTTTGGAGCACCAGTTATCTCAGTGAGCTTAGAAGGACTTGTATTAAATGGTTGGATTTTAATTTTATCAGGAAAAGCAATTTTATTTGAAAGTTTAAAATTCTTTCTTGGCAATTTCTGTTTAGGTTATTCCCTTTACTATTTTATTCTGATTTGCTTTATTTTTTACAGCTCACTAATTTACATTTTGAGTAGATTTAAGATAAATGCATAAAAAATGTTAATGGCAGAAAAGAATGAAATGAAATAAATTCTAACTGGATATATTCTAACTAACCAAATTAGTAAATCAGAAAAGTAACCTCAACCTGCATATAAATTTCAATTTTAATAAGGATTATTTTCATTTCATTAAATTACAACATATGTTTTTGCTAATAGAAGGTGTGTTATCAAATCTTTGTTTGTTTTAATTTCTCTCCAAACATTTTTTGTATCCTTTTATTTCAGATTTGAAGATATCCATTCCTCCAATGTCAATTTCAGTATCAGACATAAATCAAATAACACTTAATGCATTTAATGACACTGAAAGTTTATATGACTGCTGTCGTAAAATGCAGCCATTGCATCATATGCTTTGGCCATACAGTTTTCTAGAAAGGTTTGTACTGCAAATGTTTGATTTAAAACTTCCAATGCATAATTTCTTCTGTATCCCTGTAGTTTTTAATATATTTCGAATATTTTATTACATATTTATGTATTCAAAATAACTTTTTATATATTTCTATACCTTCAATTTTTATAACTTTCTGAATGCTTGCATGTTGTCGAACATAATTCCTGCACCTCAGACTACAGTCTATTTCTTGATCTGTAATTTTTACATACATATGATATTTTTGGTTCTATCGATAATCTGAATTGAAAAACTACATTTTCAGTATTGGCTACTTTGGTCAGGAAAAAAATTAAACTTCTTAATAGTTCTGTGCTAAAATACTGAACGATTACTTTTTAATTTTTAAGAAGTATAAAAACCATTGTCATGGAAAAACGGCATCCCAGGAAGGTTTGATTTTCTAACTTATGATAGTAATTCTGTGATTCCTGCCTTGATTTTTTTTCTGTAGGTAAGGATTTTAAGATATCTATCTCAAATTAATTTTGATATCTGAAAAAAAATCATGTAACTTCTAATTTCTTCTTCTGTTTTATGGGACTTCAACAAGTTAAATTAATTAATTAATTACATTCCATAGATCAAGCGAAAATATTGTATTTAACAATTCAACATAACATAATTCAAATATTTGCTGAAGATAATAATAATGAATTGCCTGATTTGACTCTTAATTCAGAATCTATCACTGTATCGATTAAAATCAATTTATATCATTGCATTATGGAAATTTTTCAAAATAAGTGCTAAATGTTAAAGTGTGTATCATTATTTTTTTCTCAGAGAAAATTTTCCTTTTACTTCTTGCAATGTAAAAATTTGTGTATTTTTTAAATTTTTTACTGAACTATAATGTAGTGAAAAATATATAAATTCCCTCACCATTTCCCATCTTTATTTTTTCACTTCACAGGCCACCACGTTTACAGGATGAATGCATGAATGTCTTCTATCCTTGCTCAGATCGTGATTGCGCTATTTTACCGGCTGTACCATCCAATAATGTGTCATGTAAATTAAAGGTAATGAGAATTTTCGTTTAAAAAGGTAATGTTATATTTAGGGATTGCAATCCGGCACCAATTTCAATTCGGTTGGATCCGACCGGATTGGTCACATCAAAACTATTTTGCCTTTTCATTCCAAAATCAACTGCATAAAAGATTATCCATTGAGTGTATTACAAGGTTTATAAAAAAAACGTTTATTTCTTATGAAATCAACTTTATTTACACTGTTATAATTAATAAACATTTACGTATGAACCAACAATAAAAATTTAATATAGTGTAACTAGTTAAATTGTAATTGTTTTATTAGTTTAGTAATTATTAGATAATGACGGGCGGTTAAGTTCAATCTCACTAGATTTCACAAATGACATCAATGATATCTTGTAATGTAACTTACATTATATTATGTAAGTAACTTATATTAAATCTAACTAAATCAAGCTTATCAACTGGTATCACAATAATTAGGTAATTTAGGCATGCCAGGCAGTCTCATTCTTATAATTATGACAGTCATCATGAATCTGTTTACTCAATGGCACAATTATCACAATAGCGAGTTAAAAACATCTTTTTATTTTTTTAGTATACTTTAAATTATTATTTTAAGTAAAACAATTATTAAAAAATCACTTTTGGTTTTGAAAAAAGGGTCGTAGGAAATAAATAGTGTTAATTGTGTCATCTGCCAATCGACTTCTTACAGAGCTACCAATATAACCAGCGGCCGAGAACGCCCTTTCTGCTTCTACACTTGCCGGTTTTATTGTCAACAAATACTCATGAATAGAAGACAAGTATTTTGCTCGAACTCCCTCACTTTCATATGCAGTCATTTCCTTTTTTAATATTTTCTTAAAATCTTTGTCTTTTTTGGTATTTATGCTATAGAATTTCATATCTTGCTTTAATTGCATTTGTAATTCTTTCTGTAATGTCAAATCAATTTTCAATGACGATGGACCTAAGTTATTTTCTAATATATTATCAACGTTTTCGTTAAAGCTATCATCTTGAATAACTCTTTCTAAGACTAAAACTACTCTAACTAAATTTTCATTTCTAGTCGTATAACTTTTTTTTCAGCATAGTAAACGTATCATCAGCTCGGCTTATATCATAATCATATTTTTTTTGGATTCTGTAAGTATATTAATATTTCTGTTACTACAGTGCGACGTTCTTTTATCCTCACATTCAGTGCATCAGATAATTCAGCACTTAACACTGTGCCTTGAGTAAGCAACTTCTCTAAAATAAACTTTAGTGTTGTTTCAGCAGTTAAGAGGGTCGAATCTCTTCTGCATAGTGTCTCTACAGCCAACTTAAATGGCTGCAAACTGTCAATCAGGTCTTTTATTTTCTACCATTCTAGGTCGCTAAATTTTGTGTCAGATCCTATATCAAGCAAAGCTTTATCTATACACACTTTCAGCTCATGAAATCTTTCTATCATAGTCAGAAGACTGTTCCAACGTGTGCGGCAGTCTAAAATAAGGCTCAATTCTTTGCCTGTATCTTCTTTCACATACTTTTGCAGGTTTATATCGTATTTAGTAGGTGATCTTTTGAATAACTTCACCACTTTCCGCACTTTTTAAAGAAGATCATTGTATCTAGGAATTACTTTAGTCCTTTTGAAAGATGATCTGTTGTTGTTGTTACTGTCACTCCTTGATCTTTATGAGTATCATTCGTGTCTTCGTCATCTGTATCTGATTTATTAGAAGTTATTTATTGGTGTTCCTCTTCTCTTTCTATATAATATGTCGACCACGGCTAATTGTAAACCATTTGTGAAGCACAGTTGCTGGTACCAACTCATAAGTTTACCAACTTTGACCATGAAGCTTGCGCTGTCAGTAGTTACGCCAATAATATTAGTGTCAGAATCAAGACCGAAGCTTTCCAGGCGGTTTTTTTATCATACTGATAGTATATTCCGCAGTATACGAACCGTGTGTTCTAATTAAGCCCAGATTAAAGTGTTTTTCTTTGTGATGTACGTTCAGGTTCAAATATCGGTGATTTTTCTAGGAAGTCCATTCGTTAAAGCGTAAAGCGAATCTTTTTCCTTGTTTCTTAAGATATTCGAACTCAATAATCTACTCAACTTTAACGGTATTTTCAAAATTTGTAACTATAGATCTTATTGTGTTTGGTGAATTAGGAAGTTGAAATCCGCTTTTCGAAAACAAATATCTCAAATCTGACGATGAACAAAATAAACTGAGGGCCACACCATCTTTACAGACCATTCTTGAGCAGTGGTGTAGCTAGAGTGGGGCAGGTAGGGCACGTGCTCTGGTCGCAATTACCAGGGGGCGCAAAATGAAGCAATCAGTTAGTGGCATTTAAAAGCATTGTACGCTTTGTTAAGTTCTAATTCCCAAGATCCTTAGAAATTGAAACTTTCACCGAAGTATGGGAAAACCTAAAGGATACAGTCTTATTTACAACCGGAAACTACTCAAGCTGCGACAAAATAACAAATAGTATTATCTTACTGAGATATGATGACCAATCACGCCTCTTCTAGGAAAGGGGATGCTCATTTCAAAGGAAGGCAAATTTTTGTCGCAGGGGGTGGGAGATAAGGGAGGACAGGAATCGATTAAGTATGTCGGATTCATACTGATTCGATATCGCATTAGTGAAAAGTGCCATTTTTATTTTCAATCAGCAGAGAGTGAAGAAGAGAAAAATATATCAATTATTTTGACACAGTGCAAAAGCATTCTAGCAGCTTTGAAAAATGTAAGTTGACTCTATTATTTTGATATCTTTACATTGTTTTCAGCACTGAATATTTACATAATCTGTATACTGAAAATACTAAGTACTTTATTTTAAATTTTATTTTGCAAAAGCCGCGAGCAGTTGTTATGCCAAAATAGACAAAAAGAAGGTTATTATCATTATACTGATAATAATTAATTCTAAAAAATGATATCATATGACGTTCTTTTGAATATGACGTCTATAATGTATATATTTTCTTTTATTTCAATTTTTAAAAAATACAAAACGAATATTTTGAAGAATCTTCCCTAATTTAAATTTTGCACTAAAATTACTTCAATTTTAGTGTTTTTTCCCTTAAAATATCGAGTTCAATCTATTGACTCGATTAAGTGTGGAATGATGTCTTTGCCTGTGAAACATTCCGCATTTAGAAGCCTGATTTGACCATTTGTGTTCCAACAAGATGACTTATAACTTTGCCATCAGATTACCCCTTACTCCACCTTTTTTTTGTGCAAATTGCAATTTATTGTCAGCTTTGTAGATAAAAGTGTCTTTCCGAATAGCTTTGCAGACACTTTCGACGACAGCAGCATCTATTGCAAACGTGAGCAAACTAAAGCTGATACTTTCATACCTCAGAGCTTCAATTTGCAAAAAATACTCTTGTGATATACCTCTTTTGAGTATAGAGAAAGCAGAAATAGAAAGAAAATTGACTTTAATGAAATTATAACCGCTTTTGCTTCGTTAAAAGCTAGAAAGGTCAATTTATAACATTTCGGACACCATAAAGCCTTCAAAAATTTTCAGAAGTATAAATCCTTTTTCATGTACATAAATAATGTTTACTTAAATAATAAGGGAATGAAATTTTATACGCCATAGACAAATTAATAACATTATAATTTTAAATCATGTTGGAATCAGCGTTTTTTCTCTGCAAAAGTATGTCTCTTAATTTCATGAAATGATTTTTTACTTTGTCAAAAGGTTCTAGTAAAATATTAAGCGTTACTGGCTGTAAATTTGATTGAAAAATTTTCAAGACGTGTGTGAAATAAGTCTGCATATTATTAAATATAGCAAAAGATTTATTTCAATACTTTGAGTTTCTATATAATGTCTATAGGCAAAAAATTAATGTATATAATTTTTTCATCATTATTTTTATGTGTATGGATTTTTTTTATCGATGAATTAAGAGATGTCGACACATTTTATATTTTTTTCAAGTAGGAGATGAATGAAATGTATTTTTTTTATTCAAATATTTCTAATGTATCAAAAGTTTCACACAAACAACTGTTTGAATTTCGTATTTGAGCCCTATTTAAGTGATTAAAATTAGAAAGCATAAAAGTTTCTCAGAAAATTAAGCAAAATTTCTTTAAAAGTTTCTGAATTGTTTTTATAAAGTTTTTTTTTTCTTACGATACCTTTTAGAATTAACACAGATGTCCGTATATAATGGCCACCGTGAAGTTATTTAAGATGTGTATGTCACATCATCTAAAAAATGTTGATATATTATTTTTAAGTTTGTTTGCGCCTTTAATATTTGCACTCCCAGGCATAAAACTTCAGAAAAAAAGATCACATTTCAAAAAAAAAAATTGGGGAGGTGGCGATCTTTTGGTATTTGCCCTGGGCGCGATTTTATGTTGGTACACCACTGTTCTTGAGACCATATTCTCCATAGAGTTTTCTTTTTAAAATAGCTGTCAATTGTTTTAGTCTTTTTCTTGTGTATTTTTTCCTCACAAATAATATCAACTGAATCAGTTTTTGACGTGGATGCTTTAGGAAATAAATCAGAATTAGGACGTTTTAATTGGCTATTTTCAGAATTTAGATCAATGCATTGCTTTGTTCTCAAATGTATTTTTAAGCCTTTGTAAGAACCTTTGCTGATTTTTAGCATATTAGAGCACAATGAGCATTTCTCGCAGTTGTCTTTGTCCATTTTTAAAAAATAATGCCATACATTTTTCTGATCGTCCTCACCACTGTCATTTTGACTTGGTTTTTGAAAGTGTCATGTTTGTTTTAGACTAGTACCTGCAATGCAATACAAATAGGTACATACTTACAATTTAAAACGTTAGTTTGGTCACTATGTAAGAAGAAAGTTATATTATATAGAAAAATCAGAAACATGGATCCTTACTCAATTCATTTCTAAGTCTAATTATCTACTTAAATCATTCTGGTACTCGCAAATTCAACATAAACATAATTCATCTATCAATTGAACAATAACAATGTCTATTTACTTACGTTTATTTAACGAAGCAGCGACAAAAACACACAACACACACTCGAGCGAGTCAAATGACATTAACAATTGATAGCCCGCGAACGCGGCTCGCGTGGCGGCGCCATCGTGGTGGGACAGGCGCGGAGTGTGGTAGAGGGTGAGTCAGTGTCGAACGACTCGTAGGCACCACGCATTTAAGTACCTACTAATGCAACAACGCGAGCATTTTTTCAAGAAATCGGTTGCATGTATTTTTTTTTTTAATTTATCGGATCCGGCAAATGGCGTCTAATGATGAAGGATTTGGTTTTCCTGATTGCAATCCCTAGTTGTATTTCCTTCTAAGGTGCTTTTTCTCATCATTTGGTTGTTAAAATGCTAAATTTACATACTGTTGGATAACTATAAGATTATATTTTCCTTGCAATATGAGCTATTAAAACATGGGGTTCATATAATAGTCAAGGCCGGATTAAACCCTCCAGGAGCCCTTAGGCAATACAAATGTCGGGCTCCCTTTTCCTCTCCCCAACTTCCAAAACCAGATATTTTTTATCTATTTTCATTTAATCTCAGCAGTTTTAAGTAGCAAATTTTGAGAAATCGAAATAACGAAACATTTAAATGCGGGTCACGTTCAAGACAGTTGGTTTCAGTATCTAGAATACAAAAGGAATTCAAAATTTAAATGTAAGCATAATTTTAAACAAAATAGTAAAAAAGGATTGACAAAGCTTTCTTTCACACTATTGAAATACTATTTAATTATAAGATCGGACATTTTTTGAAAAGAAAGCAATATATTTTTATAGAATTATAAAATTTGAAAAATGCAATTAATTAGGAATGTTCTTAGAATAATGTTCCAAAATTTAAAGGATGATTGATTTTAATTTGAATAAGCTCAAGAGTACTGCCTTTGTAAATTAAATGAAAGCACAAAATTAAATTACTCCAAAAATACCACACAAAAATTCTCTGGCAGTTGTGTACTTTGCCTATTTAATAATCCGTCCCTGATAGTAGTGTACTAACATAATGTCTGCAAGTCAAGAAAAGGTCTTGAATTTTTTTTCAGCTGAAAACAATAGAAAAACTCTAGGTGTTTAAAACAAAGCAACTATGCTTTAAAAAAATGTTAAACACGTATTTATGTGAAATAGAGAGAAGAAATAGGGACTGAGGCTTTCTAATATAATGCTTGCATCGGTTTGGGAACTTTAAAAATGTTTAATATTCTTAAATACGTTTAACTGAAATTAGTTTTCAGCTCCTTTGTAACGGTGCTTCTTTCAATCACAAGATGTCAAAAATTATTTAATAACTACCTTTAATCCTTTATTATAAAATTAATGCTAAGAGCTAAGTTCTAAAAAAAGAATTTTATTTTGCCAATTGCTCAAACCGATTTAATTACTATATCACATTTCCTTCATCCATCTTGAACATAGTTTGTGATAATCCAGTTGTTAATGCAACGAGAACTGCCAAACGATATTCCCTACTTCTACGCAATGTATGTGATAGCCATTCTGTATTTGCTGAGAATCATGTCTCCACATATTGCACCATGTCTCATATGATTGTCATTAGAAGCCGTCCTTGCACTATCACATCAGTCAAATCTAAACTACCATGTTCGAAATTCCGGCATCATTTGACTATGGCTGGACCCATACACCACCAATATTTCATGATGAATCTCTGTACATGTGAGTCATTTTGTCCACGAAAAGAAACCCATACTGCTTCATGCAGTTCAGTGTTGGAATAAGTGTCCAGGTAACATGTTGTTTTGTTCTTGTCCTATGCAGTAGCACCTGATACTATTAAAACGAAGATGCAACTGTGAAAAGCCGTGGACTTGTACTCTTTTGTGCTCAGACTTCGCTATTGTTGCTCTGTGCTGCTATCTTACAGGAAACAAGAGTAACTTGCCTTTTGAACAGACAATGTGCATATGTTTAAATTTTTATACATAAATCTTTTCTGAATTTACTTTTAAAATAAAATTTTGTTACTTATTGATTAAAATTTTAGTTAGTCTCAGAATAGTTATTGATTTCTTCGAAATTACAGTAGCGTAAAGGTAAGAGAAATAAAGCCATAATTTTTTCCCCTTTGAATATGGTTAATGGAACGTGGGCCCATGTCCTTGTTCCTGCAACCGTTACAGTTGCCATTCCAGTTGGACCAACTTTAATTTGTTTATATCTATATTTATTTTAAGTGTTTGTGCTTAGTGGATTTAAAGATAAATTTATCTAATATTTCTCAAAGTAATTATGCATTTTAAAGATGCAATTATAATATTATATTCTCGCTGTAATTTTCTGTTGTAGGACTTGTTTGAAACGTGTCAGGAAATTTTTCTCTCGAAAAATACTAGTTGTTTTTGCAGCAGCTCATTTAATGTTTCATAATTCTTTTTTCAATTGTTTAGTCATTTTAATATGTTCTCGAATCAAGTATTTTTGCTATTTAATGGAAATTATAAGTTTATTCTTGATTATTTGATAATCCTTTGCTGTTGTTGTTCTTGTATGCAGATTGAACGTTCACAAAGATGGACTGGCTTGAATACAATTTTGTATGACATAAAACCTCATGTAATTTTGGTGAATCGGTTACGAACAGATTTGTTTTTATTTAACAAAAATGAGATGGAATGGATGCTACCACCAAACTCAATTGCCATGCCGTCTCAGCCTTTTGTAAGTGTTTTGACCTCCATTTTATAAACTAATTTAATCAAAATGAACCTCTTTATATATTTATTTTTTTTAATGTTTTGAATTGAATAAATTTTTATGTATATCAATGTGACAGGATCCAGGAAAAATATTAGAGAAAGGGTAGAAAAATAGGTGTTTGCTTCTTTTGCATTTAGACTTGTTACTGGTGTGTCTTTAGGAAGAGAACTTTAGTTATTTCGTTATAGTTATTTGCAGCTGAATTTAAATGAAACCCTTTGAATTAAAATATGTTTTTGTTTATTTTTTTACATAAATATTGAATATTTATAGAAGTTGTCAAAATCAAGCACTAAAAGCGCTTTTTTAAATATATTTTTCGGGCTGCTGAAAACGAAGGAAGCAATTTTCAGCATTTTTCCGTAAGCTCAACAGTAGCCGAAATGTGCACTAAATTTATCTATGCTGTAAAACCTGTGGTTTCTTGCCAACTTCGCAAGGTAAAGTTGCTGAACTTCGTGCATTTATGCAACTATTGAACAAAACTAACTCTAATGTCAATCTTGGGATTTATAAGCGGACATGTAAGTTTTTTCATGGACACATGCAAGAATAAAGATACTTGTTTGAACTATAATGTACTACTCTTCTGTATTTCCATTACTTTAAAATATTTTAATTACTAAAATAATTAAAAACAAATTATAAACATATTGATTTTTTACACATATAATATAATTGATAATGTATACATATGTATTTAACATTATATACATATTGATTTTATGTTATGGTTGTGAAATTTTCGTAAAGTACTCTGTTGTGATGTAGAAAAAACATTAATAACGTCTACATTCAGAGATTGAGAACCTCGATGCATTGGAATAGAAAAAATTTATTTCATTAATTATAGATAATTTAATGGCTCTTCTGTTGCTTTTGCACACAGTGAAAAATTTTTGTTATGCTATCAACATAAATAGCCAAAAACATTCATATTTTCTAAAATATTGAATTACCATCTTAAAGTGCGTAGTTTAAGCTTTTATTGAAACCGGAAATATAAAAAATATTGTAATTTAAACAAGTCAAAGCTAAAGTGCATATGAGGGAAACGATTATTTAAGAATTGCATAATTTGCTGAGACTTGCATTTTTGAAGACAAATTTTTGTACTTTTTTTAATTAATAGAGCTTGTAAAGTACTATTTCAGAACGTGGATCCCATTGTTTTAAATTTGAAAGAATTTATACAGATGACAAGCAAAATACTGAATTTAGTCGAGAATTTCATATAAATAAAGCATTAAGTTTCTATTGCTAATATTTTAAATATTTTTTTTACTATAAGTAAATATGTGAATTTTTTTATTTGAAGTATGTTTCCTCGAAATCAGATAACTTTTTTAATATTTATTTTAGTTAGATAATTAGTAGGAACGTTTTCATACCGAGTATGCGCACTTTACATTTGTTTGTTGCTCTAGCCAATACTCCAGGTCATTAACAAAACTGGGAGATTGGCAAAATATTCTAGCTCATATAATTGTAATTTTATAAAAACACTCTGTAGACTTTTTTTTGTGAAATTTCCTGTTCTATCAGTTGCATTAATTTTTCAAAAAAATGTTTAGTTAAATAGTTATTTGAATCAAACCTTAATATTTTTATTTTAAGGTTCCGGTATTTAGGTTTTATTTTAAGGTTTCGGTATTTAGGTTTTATTTTAAGGTTTACATATGTTATTTTCTTCAATATAAAAACTCACAGTTTATAAACTTTTTTGTGTTATATTTCGGATATGTTTAATAAGAGAATACTTTTGAGTTTGCTTTTGGCAGAATATTTCCAAAATCAAAATTCCAGGAAACTTCACTATATGTCACAGTTAGTTATTCATGTTTTGTTTTATACTTAATATAATGTTTTATTTAAGATTTTCCTATTTCTAAACATTCTTTTATCCAAATTGTTATAGAATGCTGTGCATTCAGACTTGTGTACTTTTCTTGGATACTAGAAGATTTATGCCCATCTAAGACTGGCTTTTAACTCGCCAACCATATCTCGGAACATTCACTCATGAAAGATGCAATTCAAAATCAAGTGCACATTGGCAAATTTTAGGAATAACGTTCGTCCAATAATTTGAAGATCCTATAATTTTGTAAAATGATCTGTATTTATAACGTTTCTCAATATTCAGAGAAAAAAAAGGCTTACACAAAATAAACAAACATAAAAATGCTCCGATACTTAATAATTCATCAAAAAGTTATCCGAGAAGTGGAATAATAAATTCATTCTGGTATAACTCCTATTTGATATTAAATCATCTAAGAAGCAGAATCTCTTTGGCACGTAGCCAAATTCAAGTTCCACAATCTACATTAAAAATAAAAACCCTGTCTGAGCTGTTTTGTGATTTGCGCGTCCGATTATTGACGCAGGGCAAAGGGCGTGTTTATTTCAAATTATTAAGTAAAGGGAGCCTTCTAGTATAAGAACGGTTAAGGAAAAATATTAAATGAAAAATAATTTAAATATTCAATTCCAAGTACGAAATAAAAATAACCCTTTAAAAAAACCGAAAGTATTCTAATAATAATAGCACGAAAAACCAAACTCATGAATCAATCAACTGATCCTTGAAGTGAGGGTAATGAATTAGCATAAATAAAAAAATTAATAAAACTTCTCAGCTCAATTTATATATAAAAATCATGTCTGAGTTCTTTGACGCCATAACAGAAATCGGATTTGCGCGTTCGTTAATGACTCGGATCAAACGGGCGGAGTTATTTTTAACTCCTCCCAGAGCGTCACGGACACTTTAGGATGATTATATATAATATATTTAAAATACAACATTACTGAAATCATATAATTACTCGGATTTTATGGAGATATAATATTGTGAAACGTTGTTAAAATTGCTACCAGATTTCTAAAATGGTTAATTCTGTGATAGCAATTTTATTTTCCAGTGTACAAAATACATTAGATTGCATTTTATCAATAGTACTAGCAGTACCCGCACAGCGTTGTCCGTGACATGATTATAATTATGCCTGTTCTCGGAACCTGAAAACATCAAAAAGGAAATATAAGTTTTAAGAATGAGTCCCACCACCACACGATATGACATGGGCATGTTGCTTCATTCCTTCCTGCTGAATGCATTGAATGAGACGTATCCTGAAAACATTGAAGGATAAAAATATTTTTTTAAGAATTCACAGCACAGGTGTTATCTTTTCTTGCTTGAAATGTTTCGTTACAGAGCTTCGGGATACACAATATTCGCTGTTCGTCCATTTCGAGCTAGGATGTACAGATTGTCGGCTTTTCCAACTCTTGAACAACCCACATACAGTTGACCATGAGAGAAACAGGGCTTGAGAATATTGAGTCCTTCAGCTTTTAAAGATTGTCCTTGTGCTTTGTTGAAACTCATTGCAAAACTTAAACGAACAGGGAACTGAAGGCATTTAAATTGGAATGGGAAATCCGAAGGGATGATCAGGATTCTAGGAATGAAAACATCCTCACCTGTGGCATGTCCAGTTATAATTGTGGTTTCAATGGTATTCGGCATCAGTTTCTTAATGCAGAGTCTTTTTCCATCGCAAAGTGAAGGTGGATGAAGATTCCTGAGAAGCATTATTGGTGCCCCAATCTTTAGCTGTAATGTATGTGAAGGTACTCCAGATGGCTCCAATGTGTTTAAAAACTCTGTTGGATAGTTAACAGCCTCGTTGATATCTCATGCAGTGTCAATAGATTTTTAAACTTGAACACTACTAGGCAATTCTTTTAAAAGTTGCTTATTCTTGATGCTGACTTCTGATACCTTCGTTTCTTGGGGCAAGAATTACTTTTGGCACAACCATGAGTGATCAATAAAGTGCTGGGCCACATTTGGAAGCACTGCTTCCTTCAATTCTTGCTGAGTTTCCACAATCCTTCCAATGCTTTGCATCGCTATGCATCCATCTTGAGTATCCGGAGTATTGGCACCATTTCCTAGTTGAAGTATATTATCTGCAAATTGCTGGGCAGAGGGATCACCGTTGAGATGAACTTGCATGTTTGTTAGTCCAAGTCTCTGAATGCCATTCCATAGGTACGAAGATTTTAAACAGGCCTGCATTTCATTTGCCCTGGTTCCATGGGGAATAACTGGAAGTGTCTATTGAAAGTCACCAGCTAACATCATGGTAACGCCTCCCATTCTGTTACTGTTACGTCTGATGTCTTTCAACGTAACATTTGGTGCTTCAAACGCTGCTTTGTGGGACATAGTACATTCATCCCAGACAATTAGTTTACAATCTTTTAAAATCTTTCTCTTTCCTGAATTTCTAGAAATGTTACATGTAGGCGTCTCCATATTAGCTAGATTTAAGGGTAACCTGAAAGCTGAGTGAGCTGTTCTCCCTCCAGTCAATAGTGTTGCGACAATGCCAGATGAAGCGACAGCCAAGACAATCTCGTTTCTCTGTCGCACTTTGCCCAAAAGAGGATTGATTAGAAAAGTCTTACCCATGCCACCAGGAGCATCCAAAAAAAATATGCTCCATGCCTATCAAAAACTGCTCTTGTAATCTTTTCAAATGCTTCCTTTTGATCTTGGACCATTTTTGGCTCATTTTCCTCTATATATGTTGTAAGTACATCAATGTCATAATTACTTTCTGTAAGTTCTTAACTCGGTAGGACTGAATCACGATTTCGATTGGGTTGTGGAAGTCCAAAGTTTTTTAGGTCTGATTCACCCAACAATATAATTTTATCTTCAATGTCAATTAGAGCTCTGTTGAAGATGATATCACAGTAGTCCAAATCCATATTTTGATGTTGAATACGTGCTTCATGTAGTTATATCTTTAGACAGATTTTCTTTGTGGTTCAACCATAACTGTTCGGGAGAAGACATCGAACATGTTTGTAGCATAACAGCAAACAGGTTGCGTAAAATCTTAGGTGATCGAGATGCAGTGACTTCTTCTAATGCTTTGTTCCAGTGCTCATCGTTTTCTAGAAGTCCTCTAAGTTGGCAAGGCTCTTTGTAAGTTTCGCAAATCCTTCCTTCATATTTTCTCAGATCTGTAAATCATATCGGGCCTCGTACTTTATGCAGCAGAAGTCTCAGGTGAAAGCATTCAGAGTTGGTCGGATGGACAGTGTATACCCGCCCAAGAGCATCGCTAGATCTTATTCCCGCTTGTTCTGGTAAACCTGCCCTTGTTTTCGACGTTGCCATGTCTTGTTTCCAGTGTTTCAAGTGTAGAACTTGGGTACTTGATTGTACAGTAGGGTGAGTGCAAACTCATCTTGGGTGCAAAGTCTGAAGAAAGATTTGAGTATTGTTTCCTGAGGTGCTTGGGCACGTTGAGAAGCATTTTCTGTCGTGAAGTAGACTCTCTGACCATTTTCAATTTGGACGCTTAGATGAATCACGGTGGGGTGTCCCTCGTGAAGCGGGAAGTTGAGTATTCTCCATACTGCTAAGTTGCTGCTGATATATTTGAAAATTTGGATATTGGTGAATCTCATTTAGGTCATTTTCTCCACTGGCGAGTTCCAACACAGTTATGTTGGATCCTTTGTTGACATACTTACAGACGTACTTGATAGACTTCACAGAATTGCAATACTCTACTTTGATATGCGCATTGAAAATTTTTGTTAACAAAGGGCAATACGGTACAATCCAAGTATTGTCCACAGACACTTCTATCCTCGAAAATTAATGTTTGCAGTAAATACCCCATCTTGTGAAGACCTACGACGATATAGTGGATATCCGTCCTGTCCTGTTTGTGTTTCTTTCAAAAAATGGCGTTGGTATCGCTTTATGAAAATTCCATCCTTCATGCATGGAGAACGTGGATTTATACTTCAGCATGGGCCGTGCACCATTTGCTTTGTTACAATTAAAAAAAATGATTTGGGTCTTGTTATGGATTAGGTATTTCTTCACTAACAAAGTCATCCACTCTGTGAATGTGTAATGAGTCTTTGAGGCAAATGAGAATGTGGGAATGAGGAAGCCCTCGCTTCTGCCACTCTATCGTATACATATGACACTTAACTTATCCAAAAATCTTTGCCTTCGGGATAAGATTCATGAGTGTTTTTGCTTTTGATGAAAGACTCTTGCCAACAAATCATAACGATCCTGTGGTTTTTGCCCAACAAATAGTTCTTGCTGTATTTCCGTCCAGTTCGGATTGTATGTGAAGTTGATGAACAGATCCGGCCTATCATAATTATTCACGTAAGTCATGGCATCTTGAGTACGCTCGTGCATGTATCTGGGACCCCCAGTAAAGCTGGAAGGCAAGATGATCAACTGGCCGATGTCGGCAACATTTCCATCATTCATAACCACATCCCTCAAATGTGCATACTGTTCCACTCTCAGTGTCCTCTAATTAATCGTTTGTGCAACAGCCTTTCCGATTCAGTCTTGGCATACATGTCAACGATAAATTGATGGAACAGGGCATTGCTTCTCAGTAAAATGTTGAAATCTGAAGAGCTTTTCATCATTCTATATTCGTAGAGCTGCATAGCAGAAATCTTCTTAGATTGTGACAATCCTGTCATTGGGTTTCTTTGGCGGAGTTCAAAATGATATCCATCCTCCTCCTGTTAAAATAGGAGTGGATGCTGTAGCGCAGACATGGGCAAACTACGGCCCGCCGGAAGGTTTTATCCGGCCCGCGGATAGAATTTTAATTTGCCGGTCCGATGGAAATTAAAAGAAAATATGATTTATATATTATATATCCATCTCCTTTTCTGCTTTGTTTAAATATTTTTTTCTTCCTTTTTTTCAAAGGACTGATGATCTTTTTACTTTCTCTATTTTTGTTCTACAAAACATAAATCAACGGAAATAGGAAGCACAGACAGTGTTGGCGCCAGTGCGTCTGCCTTTCGCTCGCGCCCTCTGGTTGTAATGTTCTTTTTTATTGATTTATTGATGGTATTTCCTGTTTCATTTCTGTTGAAAATCATTCTGTTCTTCGCATTCAACCACATCGCAACGATGTGTTTCTGTACATTACTCGCAGTGCATATTCTATAGAAGCTATCAATAAACAGACAGCTTTCAATCGGTAAAGTGTTAAAAGCGGAAGTTTTTTGTTAGTTATAGCTGTAGACTGGCGCCAACAAGCGTTATCTCTTTCTCGGGGAGCAGACATATTGGAATCCAATATAGGTGAATTAGACCTTGCATCATTTTAAGCTCCAGCCAGCGGCTTTTTCTTTTGGCGCGAGTTTTAATATTATTGATTGCGTATGGAAAGATTGCGGACATATAGCATCATTGTGAATAGTGGTGAAAGTATTAAAAGTATAGTGTAGCTAGTGCTTGTTTGGGTTATTCGTAAAATATTTCAACCCCAAAATGGCTACTAAAAAACGTAAAGTTGATTCAGAGTGCCGTGCTTTTAATGATGAATGGACCTGGAAATATTTTTTATAGTTGTTAAAGATAACCAGTGTGTCTCATCTGCAATGAAGCTGTAGCAGTCTTCAAAGAATATAACATTTCCCGTCATTTCACATCTAAGCATAAGAATTCCAATTACGAAGCAATGTCCGAATATGAAAGAAAACAAAATGTAGAAAGTCTTTGTAAAAAATTATCAGGCCGACAAAATTTTTTCAAGAAGGCAAACACTATCCAAGAAGCAGCTACACATGCAAGTTACATTGTAGCATACAATATTGCTACAAATAATAAAGCTCTCAATGATGGGGAGTTCGTTAAACAATGCATGCTCCAAATTTGTGATGTTTTATGTCCAGACAAGAAAAATAATTTTCAGACTGTAAGCTTATCTCGAAAAACGGTGACTTCTAGAATCGAAGCCATCGATAAAAATTTGACATCACAATTAGAGTCAAAGGTTGGCCAGTTTAAATTTTGCTCCATAGATATAGATGAAAGCAGCACTGATATAAATGATACTGCTCAATTAGTATTATTTATAAGATGTGTTGATGAGAACTTTGACATTACCGAGGAACTGGCGTGCAGGCGTTCTTTAAAGGGAACTACAAAGGGATGTGATATTTTTCGTGAATTTCAGGAAGGGCTTTTAACTTTGAAAGTGCCTGTAACAAATATATGTAATATTACGACCGATGGAGCACCAAATATGACAGGAAAAAAATCTGGATTTCTTGGACTCTTTAATCAAAACTATCCTGGGAACAATGTTGTTTTTCTACATTGTGTTATACATCAAGATGCTCTGTGAAATCTGCATTGAATATGAAACCTGTGCTTGATGCAGTCGTGAAGCTTGTAAATACTATTCGATCTCGTGGGCTTACTCACAGGCAATTTCGAGATTTTCTTCAGTCCGTGCAATCTGAATACTCTGATGTACTGTATTACACGAAAGTAAGGTGGCTTAGTGCAGGATGTGTTTTCGAGCGAGTTTGGCAGCTGAAAGACGACATTGTGCCGTTCTTCCATGAGAAACAGTGTTCTGCGGAGTGAGAAATGTTAGAAGATACAGAATGGCCTTCGGACTTTGCATTTTTCACAGATATTCTTTGTCATATGAACAACTTGAATGTCAAGATGCAAGGGAAAAATCAATTTATCGACGATATCTGGGCCCATCTCAAAGTTTTTAAACTAAAACTTAATCTGTTTTCTGGGCAGCTAGCTAAGAACGACTTGTCTCATTTCTCGAGGTTAAATTCAATACCCTCAGTAAATGAGGAGAAGCTTAAGAATTATGAAGATGGCTTGAAAAAACTGCATTTTGAGTTCGAACGCAGATTTCAAGATTTCAGTGCCATTCAAACAGAATTGGATATTTTTACCATGCCTTTCAACGTAAATTGTGAAGCAGTGAGGTCAAATTTGCAGCTTGAATTAATTGAGTTGCAATCTAACAAGCAGTCGTTTCTGAATATACCAAAGTTAGAGTTTTACAAATCATTATCGAAAGTAAGTTTCCCAAATCAGTGCTATGTTTGCTTCATCTTATATATGTGAACAAGTGTTTTCAACTATGAACCTTAGAAAGAATTATTTCAGAAGTAGACTGACAGATGAGCATTTAGCCTCGTTCCTTAGAATCAGTACATCTCATTTCGAACCTCAATATAAGGAACTTTTAAAAATGAAATCGCAATTTCATTCATCTCATTAACATATTTAAATTGTAATAATTGTATATTGTTTTAAAAATTTTGTAGCGCATCGTAAGACCTATATGTATCAGGAATTTTCTTTATGATGCCACTTCTTTCTTCTAAAATTATATCTCTTGCGCCATGTTGTTCTCTCACCATGATTAAAGCCACTTCATCTGTTGCTGGTGCATTGAAACGCCTTTCATGTTCACCATGTGGAGTTTTGTCTGCTAAGATTACCACTTTGAATTCAGGGCTGACCTTATTCATGACCGATTTGAAGCTGTGGACGTAGCAGTTGTGATGATTCAGCATATCTTGCAACTGAAGGACTATGTCTTGTTTGCAGAACGTTTTTGCATCGCTGCTCTGCTTTTTGTGTACCATCTCCTACAAAATATGTTTGAAGAAATTTAGGCTCTGCGTTTGGTAGAGGGTATAGACTCCCAATGTGGTGATAAACTTGACCTTGAACCTGAAATGTCGGCATGCACACTGGCTATTTTTTTTTTTTTGTTCTTGTTGTACCGAAAGAAATCATCTGGAAACGGGAATTGTACCTTCTAATATTTGTCAGAAAGTGTTCAGCTTCCGCTGAATCTCCAATGAGTAATGTACGTAGGGGGTTCGGGTGGATCCACTAACCATGGAAGTTGAACCTTTCCTCCACTGCAGCACATGCCTGGGGCTTCACCTTTCCACTTCTTTGCTTCACAATGTTCGCATATCACAGGCATTGCTCTAATGATGCATGAAGGATCAGATATACACTCATGTCCATAAATTAAGGATAATTCAGAATCACACAGAAATTGAACTCTAAAATAAAAATTCCACCTGTAGAATTATCACACACATCTTGAAGAAGAATATGCAAATTACAGGAAACCACCAGATGGCGCGGATAGTACGTCACAATGACGAGAGTGTAAGAGAGGGGTATATAAGGAATGGTGGCAAAGAAGTAAAATTGTTCACAAGCGCTTTAAAAGCCTTTCAGTGCAATAACCGCATAGTTATGGCACAAAGGAAGCATTTGGATGATTTTTTACGTGGCAGAATTATCGGACGACTGGAATGTGGACGTACCCAGCTGGAAGTATCCGAGGAACTTGGAATCGCCCAGAGTGTCATCTCCAGGCTTTGGCAACGATTCCAAGATTATGGTAATGTGAGTAGATGTTACAGCACACGTCGCCCCAGAGTTACAACGCCGAATGAGGACCGGTATTTGGCAGTTACTGCCAAAAGAAACAGACGGAGCACAGCATCAGAAATGTCTCGTCAGCTCCCTTCAGCTACCGGTACGACAGTTTCAAGGCAGACCGTGTACAGACGCTTAGGGCACATTGGTCTATATGCTCGTAGGCCTGTCAGATGTGTTCCACTTACCGCAACTCACTGTCACCTGCGATTAGCCTGGAGTAGAGAGCATGCATTGTGGACACCGCAACAGTGGTCTTGTGTGATGTTTTCCGACGAGTCCTGGTTTAGTTTGCAGTCTGATTCTCGCCGGACTTTCATATGGAGAGCGCCATGTACCCGTTACCACCAAGAGAACACCATTGAACGACACCATTACGGTGGTGCAGGATGGCTCGTTTGGGGAGGAATTATTCTTGGTTCCAGAACTGACCTGCATGTTCAGAGTGTAACAATGACAGGCCACATCTATCGGGATGTTATTCTGGAACAACATGTACGTTTGCTTCGGGGCGCCGTGGGTGCTGAATTTCTGTTTATGGATGACAACGCCCGTCCTCACCGTGCAAACATTGTAGACGAATGCCTTCAATCGGAGGATATCACCCGTATGGATTGGCCAGCATACTCACCGGACTTGAATCCAATAGAGCATGTGTGGGATATGCTTGGCCGACGAATTGCAGCCCGTCAACCCCCACCACCACCACCACCTGTCTACCGGAACTTCGGAGGGCATTGCTTGATGAGTGGTGTAATATTCCCCAAGATCAGATTGATAATTTGATACTCAGCATGCCTAGGCGTTGTAAGGCCTGTATTGCATCGTCCGGGAGACATACTCCGTATAGGATCTTTTTTGAAATTTGCTCCAGGGAGTAAAAATCGCAATTTTTATTAATTATTTCAAACATATAGCATCTGTTTTGCTCTTTACCTTTTGTTTAATAAATAGACTTTACAAATAAGTCAAATTTCTTTTGCTTCTGTCTCTTTCTTTGCCTGAACTTCATTATCCTTAATTTATGGACATGAGTGTATAATCTGCTGATGGGTCGTAATTAAAAGCTGCATTCTCCAATATTCTCCAGGTGCGCATTCGTGTAGTATTTCTTCCGATTCTAACTTGTTGTAGTCTTGCTTCTCTTTCTGAGGTGGATTCAACTTCTCTTCTTTTTTGTTCTTTTTCTCTGTTTTCTCTCTGTCTTTATTCTCTTTCTGGGGTGGATTGAGCTTCTCTCTCTCTGTTCTCTCTATGTGTTGATTCTCTTTCTGGGGTGGATTGAGCTTCTCTTCTTCTTTGATCTCTTTCACTGTTCTCTCTCTGTCTTGATTCTCTTTCTCGAGAGGATTCAGCTTCTCTTCTTCTTTGGTCTCTTTCTCTATTCTGTTGCTGTTTTGTTCGAAGACATTTCTTTTTTCTTGGAGGCTGTGGCATCTTTAAATATTATAACTATATCTTTACACTTAAAAACAAAATATCACTGATTTCTATAATTAGTTGTAAAAGCAAAACAAATAAGCAAAATTTTTAATTTTTAATCTAGCGATTAAAAATTAAAGAACGGGAAAAAAAGCAATACATATTCGGTGAAATACAACTGAAAATTAAATTACCAAGTCAAAACAAATATGCTAAAATCAAGCAAATAACCTAACCGGAACCACAGAGAAGAACTCTGACCAGAAAGGAGGTAACTCACAAATCAAAAAGTATAACTTATCAAATCAAAACAGAAAGTAATCAAACAAATAAGTAATAATCTTTAATCTAGCGATTCAAAATTAAAGAACGTGGGAAAGTGCTATACTTACTCTGTGAAATACAACTCAAAATAAAATTATCAAATCAAAACAAATATGCTATATATAGCAAATAACCTAACCGGAACCACAAAGAAGGGCTCTGTGACCAGAAAGGGGGCAATTCACAAATCAAAAAGTATAACTCCCGAATGAAATTATCAAATCAAAACAAAGTATTAAAGCAAATAAGCAATAATCTTCCATCCCCAGATTTAAAATTAAAGAAAGGATAAAAAAAAAGCAATACGTATTCATCAATTGCAATCTAAAATCAAATTAAAACAAAAAGTATCTTAAGCAAACATGCTAAAATCTGGCAAATAATTAAACCAGAAAAACAGAGAAGGACTCTGTAATCAGAAAGGGAACAATTCATGAAATTAAAAAGTTTAAAACGAACAAATTAAATCTACAAATCTAAAAGTATAAAACAAACAAATTAAAAGTATAAATCAAAAGGTAAAAATAAAATAAAAAGAGATAAATAAAAATATTTATTCTGATTATTAAAAATTAAAGAACGGGAAAAAGCAATACTTATAAATCAAATACAATTTACGAATGAAATTATAAATTTAAAACAAAGAATATCAAGACAAATATGCAATTATCTATGAAATTATCAAATCAAAGCAAATAATCAAACCAAAACAGAGAAGGACTCTCTGACCAGAAAGGGAACAAAACGCACATATCCGATCGAGTAATAACTCACGAATGAAAGCATTATTATTCATGCCCATAAAGAATGCCTCTTTTGAAAAGGAGTTTCTAAAACATAGTCACAACAATTCACTAGCGCCAAAAACCGTTAATATCATAAATCCAACTTCATGGCCCCCCCCCCCCCCGGTGCTATTTTTCGAACGTGACCTTGCTTGAAAAAAAGCTCGGGAAATCCTTCTCTGTTATTATGCGCAAACAGGCGAACTTCATCGAAACCCGACAATTTTTTTAATATTTCTTAAAATTCAGGAAATTACATTAGACTTTCAAAACAAACTTCATTAAAACAGAAATTGTTTGTTCTTTCTGATGGTGCATTGATTGTTTTTCTACGATTATAAGAAAAGAAATTACGGCCAAAAATCTGCCGAAAATTGCCCAAAACAACACAAAATATTAAATAAAAAATTTTCTAGATTAAATTTTAAAATTACGGCTTCGAGGTGCATTGAGTCACCATTAAGACTATCTGTGTCTCAAATTTCAAGGCTGCAAGTGCGATAGATTCGTCTGAACATCGCGCACACACACACAAACATTGCCTTTTATAAGTATAGACTCTAAGAGGCCTGCACATTATTATGAAAGATGTTGCTTGACTTAAAATTTTCGTATTTAAATGTCAATTCAAAGCCCACAAAAGCTGCAAATCTGCCTATAAAATATGGATATATGATTATTGACCTTATATCTATCTATTGCTTTTATTTAAAAGGCCCAAAAATTTAAATGCAGGAATAACCTTACTGACGTATCTCTTATTTTACTTACATCATAATGACTTTAACAAATAGCAGAGAAATTATATCTTATTTTAATATTTATAGGCCCTATGTTAAGATTGCTAAGTTTATAATTGCTAAGAAGTATGCCCTAGTTTTATAATTACCAAAAGGTATTCCATTTTTATATGACCTACCTTTTAGTAATTATAAAATTAAATAATGCCACTTTTACATGGCCTACCTTTTAGTATTTATAAAATTAAAGTCTGTTTCAGTTTGTTTATGAAATTTCTCTCTCCTTTTTGCATTATTTTGAATAACTAAAGATATCAAATTAGGTAAAAATGAGCATCGTTGTTCTTTAACACCATTGTTTTTCAAAATGTAATTTTTATTGATTGATTTACAGAATTCCTGATTTTCTGAAGTCTCTTTTGTAGGCAAGTTTTCGTCTAGGTGTTCTAGAAAATGGAGAATTCTTCTATAGTTCTTCATTAGCATTAGAAAGAAGCCAAAATGTCAATCGTATATCTAATTCTTCTTTGTTTTGTTGCAATTCTGATCAAACAATACCTCAGAATGGTTCTGTCAATGTGTTAATAGAAATTCAGTTGGATAAGCAAAAGGTAAACCTCTAAAATATATTAATTTAGTATAAAAATCAAATTTATTCTACAATGTTTCAGTTTGTATCTTTTGTGTGTATTATTCGTTTAATTTCCTTACAAATTACATCTATTTATGCAATTTCATATTATTTAAGAAATTTCTACATTTTAGATAATTCTTCATTGATTTAAAAATGTATTTGTAACTGACTGAAAATGTTCAAAATATTAACATAATGCTTTTTATGCTTGTTTATCTTGACAAAATATATGAGTCAATAATTAAGGCCGTGTTGGTCTAGTGGTAAGATCTCGGCTTCGGAGTCAGAGGATTCCACTGAAGATCCTCCATGTATGTGGGCCTAGTGCATGTTAAATCTGGCGTAGTGGGTCAGATCTCCTCCAACTGATGTGGTGAAGAAGTTTGATGAGAGGTGCCGGCTCAGGTGTTGTTCTAGTCATCTGGATGCAGCACAAAATTACAAGATTCATCCTAAATTAGTCCTCATGTTGCTTTAAAATGGGACATAAATATAACTAAACTTAACCAAACCTTTATCAATTATTATTTAAATATAACAATCAAGTGTTGGTTACTACTTTGGTGAGACAAAATAATCTAGTACTAATTTAAGTGCTTTAAATTTGTCTTTTATTTCTAGAGATTCTAGTATTACATTAATTTAACTGCAGTCAAATTGAGATTTATTCTTTCATGCAGCTTTTATAAAAACATTGAACAATTATTGTCAGAAAAAAGTAAGTATATAATTAATAGTGAAGCGTATTAATTTGAATATTACATATTATCCAGTATCTGATATATAAAGAAAGAAGCAATTTACAAAGACCTTGGCACAACTAAAAATTTTTAGTTACTTTACAAGATAAAACGTACTTATGTAGCAATAATAACTTAGTCTAAATATCCATATGCTCATTTGTACAATTTTTAAAACCCCTTTAAATATTTCAGAATTGATTTGATAGTTTGAGAATTAAAAGAATTTTTACACTCTAATAATGCATTGAACATTTCTTTCTTTCAACACTATCCTTTATGTGTAGCCATGACAAACAATTAATTATATATTTTAGTCGAATGCCGAAAATAAAACTGGTATTATTTGGGGCATCACCTCTTTTAAAAATAATTCAGCAATTTTGATAAATTTAAGTATAGTTCGTTTTCAGAAGTACATCCAATACTTCTTGAGCGTCAGTTTCCATTTTATTTGGTGCTTTAACCTCAGCTTTCGACTTATGGTGATTTGATCCATCACTGGATCTCTATTTATTTTTCCTTTGCTTAGTTATAAATTTTAATGAAAATGATGCTGAAATACATAATTTTTATTGAACTTCTCAATATTTACATTGACCTTAACATGAAAGTCTTTTTTTTGTATTGTCTCTTCAGCAGGAAAATAGTTACGATCAATTTTGCGTACAGAACTGTTCGTTATACTTCGTACTTATAGTATGAACTTTAAAACTGCTTTTGGAAAGACAAAGAATTGGGAATCCACAGTGCGAAAACTAAAGGCAGACCAAAAACTAAACCAAACCAAAGGGACTGATGACTTGGGAACCATGTCAGCTACAGTCGTAAATATAATGTGTAGATATAGTAAAATGGCTATGTGTGTGCGTTTCACAATGAAGTACCACTCTGTTCCGAATAATGGTATATTTCAGAGTTTATGCTCGTATATTGAAAACTATTGGAAATGTGTCCAAAAATTCGATTACGAAGCTATAGAGCATCATCGATATAATAAGAGAAATTATATTGTACTCAAGGTTATGATAAATAGTTATGTGTACAACCTAAACTATTCGGAACCGACGCTAGATTTTGTTTACGCAAAGCGCGAATTTTCTCCAAAAGCGAAACGATAATTTTTTAAGGAGCGTGCAGATGTAATCTTTTGAAATCAGAAAACGGCCCTATGCCGTGAAAAAATGAAATGAAATCACCGAATAAAAGTAGTCGTTTGTTACTTTTGTCTTTAAAAAATCAAGAATTCTGGTTTAGCTCTGGGGTTGCTGCAGTCCCATAAGCCCCCTGTATTCGCCACTGAGATCATTTAACAACACAAATCTCATCACTAAAGTTCTTCACTAACTTAATGAAATGGGAAGTATTACAGGCCTTTAACGTTCAGGTAGACCATTAGGTTCAGGTGTATATGTGCACATGTAGGGATTTCAGAAATCTGTACAAGGTAGGCCATTCCAGAAATCTGTACAAGATAAACCAGCAGGTTGTATGGCATATCGCAAGGTGAGTGCATAGAGAACACTGCATGAGTCTGGTGCCCATCCATACCACACCCACAGCAAGAGCTGTTGACATTAAATAGTGAGCGACGATTTTACTGGTGTAGTTTGGCCATGGACAACAAGGTTGGGCTACAAACTTCGAGGATGACAGACAGAGGCGGCCCTAGGTAATTTTACCAACCGGGCAAAGAAGCAATTTAGCGCCCCCCCCCCCCTCCAACACACATAACCAACGTATTTTTTAAAAATTCTATTGTGTCTGTATTCTAAATGCCAAAGAAACTTTTACATAGAAAATAATATGTTCAACAAATTTATTTTAGAAGTAGATTACTTTATTTTAAAACAGTATTATAAGTTCTGTTCAGAAGTTAGCTTTCCTTGCTCTTTATCCGTCAAATTTCTCCACACTTTCAATGTTCTGCAGCAGGCCCGTAAAACTATCATGGTTGCTAAAGCCAACTCCTCGCTCTTGGGATATGGTGGATCGCAGATACGTTTTGAGAAATTTCAGTTTAGAAAAACTTCTCTTGCGAGCAGCTACAGTTACTAGGTTTTCAGGGTCTGCTGTTTAGGTTGTCAACTTTATAACCAACTTTGAACCGGAACAAAGCGCAGCCGCTCTGGTTTAGGTCCAAATTTTTGGTCTTTCCTTTTGGCGGTGGTTTGTTTTTTTCTCATCCTTTCTTATTATTGTTATTGGAGTAAACAGGTAAGCTTATCTGTTTTCTGTGTTTCCCTTTTCAAAGCCAAGGTGTATTCCGAGTTTTCCGTTGTGTCGACAGACTGCATCCAATTTAGGCCCCATACAGCATCCAAGCATGGCTGATAAGTCGAACAGTGCCTACATGAGATGTGGGAAGTCCGTAAATGAACTGGTTATGCGTCTAGGAAATCTCCAATATGAGGAGATTAACATTATCATTTCAAATGCCGATAAGTCAAAGAAGATGCCCCAAACCAACCCTTTTCTAGTCCAAGACTTTATTAAGAAATCGATCAACCGTCATCAGCTAATTGATAATATGAGATATACCCATCAGGGTAAAATACAATTCACGACTAAAGACCAAATCTGTGCAGTACAACTGTTGTCGTTAACAAAATTTATGGATATAGATGTCTCCACAGACGTAATTTGGGAGAACATAAGTGCTCGTTTTTTGGTCACGGATATTCCCACTACAACCCCCTTAGAGGAACTTGCAACGGAAATCAATGACAAAAATGATTGTTTACTTGTAGAATTGTGAAATTTTTCTTAAAGACTTTTATTTCCAAAACAAAGAACTTCCTTCTTCAATAATCTCCTCTGATTTCATTGAATGCATCCAAAGATTTTTCCCAAATCATTTTATCATCGCCACTGAAAGTTCTAAATCTCACTGTCACACCTCCATTGCGGGTTTTTCTTGTTTATAGCAATTTTGTTATCGTATTCACCCTCTAAATTCTGTTTTTACTGCTGAAGTCTTAGCGATATGCCAAGCATGGGATGAACTCGTTATTCCGGAAACAGATATTCTAATCCTCTCAGACAGTTTTTCGGCACTTTCGTCTCTGAAAAACATATCTTTCCACTCCCCAAAAGTTATACAGCGCCTGGCTGCAAAAATCCATTTCCGGAAAAATCTTAATAAAAAAATTGCACTTTTGTGGGTTCCTAGTCATTCTGGGGTTTCTTGGAATGAAAAGGCTGACTCTATCGCAAAGCAAGGATCAGATTTTTCACCTTATATAGATTGGATTGCCTCAGAAGACATCCTTTCCCACCTTAAAAAGCAATCATTCCAAATAACTGAAGAAAACTACCATAAAAGTAAATATCAATTATTGATTGGAAACATCCCGGACATTCTAACCATTTCTAAATGGACTGGTAACCGAGTACAAGATAGATTAATTGCTCGCATTATTAGCAGAACTATTACAACCCCAGGTCTTCTTTCTAGATTCAACCTCCATCCCGATCCTTTGTGCTGAGTATGCAACGAAATAAATGACATCTCTCACATTTTACTAAGGTGCCAAAAATATGCATCTGTTAGAGTTATACTCTGGAGAAAACTAAATATAGTTTCTGCTAACATCACTTATGATGTACATTTGTCTCATGTTCTAGTCAACAAGAATCATCTTCTCATCTTTGTTCAAACTCTGAAGTACTTCGACATTGATTAGCTGCATCCATTTGGCAACAAGTGTTTCGGATCCATTGTTTCTTCTCCAATTCGACGTCCTCTGAATTACCGCTAGGATTGATTTAATACTGTCAAGGACTGGTTTAACCTTTGCTATGGAACTATCTGCTCAGTTTTCTTGGAATGATTAGAACTGCATCTAATTGGAAGTAGGGGATAATAGCCTTTGTTGCTTCAAATCCCGTAACACAAATTCAAGTCAAGTCAAGTCTACAGTTGCTAAGAGAGTCGGAAAAATACTCAAAGCCACTGTAATATTTGGAAAATTTGCAGCAATCCTGTTCATATTGAAGTAAGTTAGAATCTCCAACAGCTGGTCACTTCGTCTGGTAGTAGAATCAACATAACTAATATTTCTTGGTGAAGTTCGAAACCATTTACATCATTATGATTACCGGCACTCAAGGCCAAATGAAGGTCTTTGAACATGCCTAAAATTTTATCGTGTTTCGCTTTCTTGATGTTAGATAAAAAACCAAATTTTGTATTTATAGCGTTTAGCTCTTTGAGGCGTCCTGCAAAGAGTTGTTTGTGACATCCAGAATAAAAGGAAAAAAAAAAAGCAAAATAGAAGCTTTGCTTGAATCTTCTTTGGAGGAACTTCGTTCGAGTTTCATAATCATATTGCTTTTTTTTTCCAGTGGTCGAACTTCTGGCTCTTGAAATTCTGCTTCAATCTCAATACTGTTACAGAGGTCATGTGCATCAACCAGAGTCTGTTGAAACCCCCTGTCTGATCTCATTTCTACCATAAATTATCTTTTTTTGTCAATGATTTCTACAGCACTAGACACATCTATATTTTCACTCTGTAACATCTCATTTATGACATAGACCTTGAAGAGAACCGTGAATCAAATGACAAGACTAGCAACATGCTTAAAACTTTTTATCTTCTTTGCCAAACTGAATACAAGGTTTTTGGCTAATGCATCAGTTCTTTTATCTAGTGATAACTCCTGGAGAGTGACCGCGTTTGACTTAAGGGCATGTCCATTATACTGGGTACATGTTTCTTCAAGACTGACCAACGATGAATTTAGGATGCAAAGAAGTTGTAAATTTTCTATAAAATACTAAAGGATTTCACAGCGTCCAGGTAGTGTTGTGGAGCTTCAGTAAAAAAAAAAAAAAAATAGAAGCAAAGCTTAAGTACTAAGTTTAGGAAATGGGTAGTCCATAAAACATAAAATGCCCGAGGGTTGATGTTCAGGATTCTGTTTGGACATCTGGATTTTTTACTTTCATATTGGCCCGCTTATCATAGGGCCAAGAATATTTTTCAGTGGATTTTTCATCTCTTCCATCTGTACTAAAAGTTTCTCTGTTAAAGTATCACCGATTGAATGTTCGATTGGAATGGATCCCAAAAATTGCTCTTTCATGCAAGGTTCTTCACCTGTAATGCACCATAGAAATTTTAGAACTAATGTCATCTGTTCCAACGTGTCCAACTGCGGTGTGCAATCTAAAATTATGGAGTAATATGTCCACTTTGAAACTTCTTCTAAAATTTATTCCTCGATTTGGATCCAAGTAGCCCTATGATTTCAGTTTTGATAGTTTTTTCTCGGTAATGAATATGTGATTCATTAGACTCTGCTCTTGTCAGCAGTAACGACTGATAATTTTCCAATGAACGCAAGTAGCTTTAAAAAGTTTCCACTGTTTTTGCCGTATTATAGTACATCTTTCTTTCCTCTTTTTCTTTTAAGATGCGAGAGACTCAACCACCTATACTAAACACTTGAACACTTCTCTGCAATGTTCAAGCTTCATTTTAGTTTTTTTTAGCTGGTAAGCTTTCATATGATTTGAAGATTTCTCTTGTGCTGATAACTGTTTGTGCACGCGTTTCCAATCATAAAATCACGACGATGATGTTACAAATGTCAATAAGGATATTTGTACAAAATCGAAAGGGCGGCAGAGGAAACAAAAAATTGCATTTACACGAACTTCTTGATTTGCACAGTAGCATACTATGTTGCCGTTCTAAAAATTTTCTTAAGTTGAAAATCTGCCTTCAACTTATGTTGGCAAACGTTTTCTAGGTTTAATATTTTCTACTTCGATGAATTTCTTCATCCTGTTTTTTTTCCCCTGCTATATTTCTCTTCATATAAAACGAACCTAATGTTCCTTTTTTTCAGTTATTTTAGAGAAATAACACAATACTTATTTTTTACTTGGTTAGAACATTATCAAAATTTAAATTTGATGTTCATAACACAAATAAATATGAAAAGTATAGAGTAGTTTGATTTGAGTTTCCGATTATGGGCGCAGGCGACTCTCTAGAATTCCCGAAAAAACAAGATACTAGTTCTGTTTTGGAGGGTGAAAGTTTTCAAAGGATTTTTAAAGTTATCAATTATGGCCATTCTTAGCGCAACAGTTATTCACAAGGCGCCAAGAAGAAGCTTCAGACAATGTAATTAACATCCCGATTAAATGCTTTACAATACTGCAACGATATTTTTACGATATTGTGCGGCATTCAAAACATAAAAAAACATTGTGGAGATACTGTACAATATCTTGTGCTAATAGGGATATTTTCCCACGAAACCAAGTTTGGTGAGTGGTGTATGTGTAGGGGGAGGGCGAAATATGATAATATGAGGTCATACAGTGGCGGCGGTTGCGGGCAAAAGTAAGGGGGCAAAAAATTTATAGACACCTAAAAGTACCCCGAAATATAGGGAGAAGACAACAAAATTTTAAAATTTAGTTACGAAATTAGCTATCTTTCCCGGACACTATGGGTTGTTTTTTTTTTATAATTCTCAGTTTTAGGTATTTAAAATTAAACAAAAACTTAATATTTCCGGAAAAAGTAGGGGGCAATTGCCCCTCCCCAAGTCGCCGCCAATGAGGTCATATAATCTAGCTGTTTTTAGAACCCTGTGCCTACTCAATGTCGTAAATTAACCGCCGGTTTAGCACTGCGATGTATGGCGACTACATTTTAAGGCGCCCCCCCCCCCCCCACACACACAGAGTCTTGAGGCACGAAGCGAGCGCTGTGAGAAAAATCGCCAGTGGTGTTGGGACATTTAGTACGTCTCAAATCTCTAAATTCAGAATAAAGGAAGGGGCCGTCAATTCTAAAGAGAAATTATCTGCCATTTCTTCGGAGCTCAAATGTCTACTAAACCTTTTTTGTTCTCCTTCACGCACTCGCTTTGACGCCACGGGCAGTTGCCCGGTTTGCCCGGCCCTCGGGCCGCCTCTGATGACAGATACTTTTTCAGCAACATTCTTTGAACGAATGAGACAATACTTCAACTGTGGCGGGTACCTGAACCAACACAACACACATTATTAGAGTTTATACAGTCCCTCCTGTGCACGAATTGTCCAACATGAAATTCGCTTGTCCACTAACGTGTGCTGTGATGTATGAAAGAACCGCATATTGGAATCCATGTTCTTTGGGGACTTATTACCCGGTCTGAGATACATCCAGTTATTACAGAATATCTTAAATTTTGGATGGAATTACTCTACACTCTCTGTTCCTTGTGGTTCTAACATGTCAACATATATCATCTAATGCCAATTAGATGCTTTTAGCAGATACATTTGGGGATAAGGTTTCAGCTAAGGTGATGCTATTGAATAGCCACCGCGCAGTGGTGTAGCTAAAGGGAAAGAACCAGACATGCAGGGAAAGATTTTGTAACTAAGAAGAGCAGCGGTACTAGTTCAATCATTGTGTACATAAAATATAACGTAATTATTTCGTATTTTTCGCCTTTTGTCGGTAAACTGCCGATGTGTGAAAGAAAGATGCGTGATTTCGCAACCTATCTGCAGAGATCAAGGGCGTAAAACGACAAATTACGTTATTAATAAAACGTTTATTTTTCCAGGAATTTATATATTTATTTTGAAGTTCACGTGCCCTATGTATCTTATAAAGTAAGGGAGGCATGTTGCGAGTTCGTCCCCAGCGGCAAAAGTTGCAGCTACACCACTGCCACCGCGATCATTAGACATCACTACCACAGATTCTTTTTCTAGATGTACATGAGATCAAGTATATAACACATCACCAACTGATCTTCTGGTTTCATACGACCGTGTCAAGGTCGCATACAGTTGTATAACACTTTCCATGTTGATTAATGTGGTTTTATTGTGGCCGATGACCACCTTTTCAAATCATCTCGAGATTAACTTTTTATGAATGTATCTGCATTTTCATGGGGTTTTTTTTGGATGTTATAAAGATTCATTGATTTAATACATTTTTATATCCATTAAATTATATTTTTTCTTATATCTCTATCTTTATTCTTAAAACTTTATAAAAGTCTGACATCAGTTTCGTATATTTTAAGCTTTACAGACGACTATTTATTGTATCCTTTTAAACAGTATGACTTTTCTTACTGAATCGTGGACTTTCTAAAACTTTGTAATTGATTTTGGTCATGCGAGTTGCCTCATCTTGTCGCGCATAGCAATTTTATAATACCTAGACACACATTTATTGGCTGCAACCGATTCGGTTCATCAATTATTTGAGCCGAAACTGACATAACACTATATGAAAATGTAAATGTTTTAGCACTAATTTTCCGAGCTCCTTTTAATCATTTAAAGTTAACTTCTTATCAGCATTCAAAATTAAAGTTTTCTTTTTAAAAGGTATGTACAGAATTTTCATGCCTTAGTGTGCTATTTTTATACCTAGAGATTAACATTTTTCTTCATCATGTAAGCCAATTATTGCTTTGAATATTTTGGATGAATAAATATGTCGATGTTTTAGCGTCCTATCTTTTCCAGGTATTTTTGTTTAAACTCCATTCTGAGGTACAAGAGAATATAGTTATTATTACAGCATTTCCAATTGTTACTCTTACCTGTGATGTTGATGTGGAATTGCTTTTTTCCTTATTTTGTGCTTCAGATAAAGTTGAAAGTGTAAGTCCATTTTACCTATATTTCTATAGATAAACACAGATAAATTAAATTGAGTTTAATTAAGTTATTAATAATTTATCAGAATATTTTGTAACAGTGTTTTACTAGATGTTAATGTTTCTTAAATATATTTCAGGTATCATTGTCTCAGAGTTATCCTGTGGTTGTTTCCAAAACTATTTCAAAAGATTGCCACCCATTACTTGTTTGGGAAATAGACTCTGATATTCCTTCTTCAGAATCGATTGCTCTTAATTATTATATTTCTGTGTCGTCTGTTTCTTCTCAAATATGGAGTGATCCAGTGTGTTTTGATGGACTTTTACAAGAAAATAACCGGCATACAGTCTCCGTTCCAGTTGAATCAGCTGATAAAACTATCACTACTGTACCACTTGTTATTACTAGTCATCGTCGAAATGGAATGTTATTTTTAATTATAAATATTGATCCTTGTCCTTTGTTACTGCTGCATAATAGAACAAATATGAATATATTTTATGGTCAAAGCTTTGTTAACACAGATGGTAAGTATTGTATATTTTAATATTTTTATTACCGTGGTTTTGTTTTGATATATTAGATATTTATACACAGCAATTTCATTAATACACAAACGTTTCAATGAAACACAGATGTTTCACCTCCATTAAAACAATTCCTTATTGATAGCTGTGGCATTAGCAGTCACTCTATGCTGTGTGCATTAGTGAATTGGAAGGTATTTTGAGCATAAATTATAATCCCGCAATTTCCTGCTAATCATTTAAGTATCTGTTTTCCTGTTTGGTCATTGGTCATGAATCTTTCCCTACCTTTTTCTTATAAAAATCTACTAATCATGATTCAATCCTTAGAATCACGTCCAATTGCATTAACTCTCTAAAACAAATATTAACCAACTCATTACTTATAAACATTTCCATGTAATATGATTCATGGTCCCATTTGAGGTCTTTCATATATTTGAAATGGTTGTATCACCAACGAGACATTATTTAACCCTAGATCGGAAATAGCCAGAAATCAAAACTTTATTTTCAGAAACAAAGCACCGAAATTCACTAGATACCTCTTTATTGAACTCATGATTCACTGAGCATTTTGTAAAAATTTATTAGTAGAACTGTTTTCTATGAAAGACTTTGTATATAAAATCCTCAATGTGAGTATTTTTCTTTCTAATTTCTGTTTTTCTTATTCAAGAGAACAGTAGTAATGGAAGCAAGTTTTATGAATAAGTTCTTTAAATTGTGTTGAATAATATAAAAAAATAGCTTTCTGGCATATTTTCTTCAATGATTCCAATTATAAATAAATCCGTGAAATGTGATAGAGGTAAGTTTGTTTTCTAATTTATAACAAGTAATGTTCTAGATGAATTCATCATAGATAAGTTTATGGGGAAAAAATTTCATTTTCGTTACTGATTGGACAAGATCAAGATGGACAGATTTTTTAAAAAAACCTTTATTTGAAAGAAAATAAAAATTGTGTTCTGATTTACCTAAGTTGCACCTGTTGACATTTATTGAGCATTAGGCATACAAATTTGCTTAACTGCTTCAGTTGTAAAATGCTTTTAACTGCTGAAGATTTCGGGCATTTAAAATATTACAGGTATTATTTAATTTTTATCCATACTTATATAGCTAGGGCATTCGATTTTTAGCTTTCAGATAACCTTCCTCACAGCATAGCATAGCATGTGGGTTGCTGCAACTGTATTTCTTATATACTCTGTGGATAATATGCATGATTTTCTCATAGCTAAATGCCACTAAGACTTGAATTGAAGGGCTCTATAGCATATAAAGGTGATAGGCAAGTGAGCTGCTGTAATAATAGTATGCATGTGGTTGCTTGATGGTTCAATTCCTTTAACCCTTTTCTGTCCCAGTGATACTATTTGGAATCGCCAGAGTAATCTGCTTTTCTGTGTATTTCTACTTTTAATTTGGGCTGCGGACGGTTAGATATTTGATTTGAAGGCTTTGTAAAATGCAAGGGCGGGGTGAGGCTCTAAGTACAATTTTCATTCTTGCAGGGTTATTTTCCAGCTTACTAAAAGTTCTGCTTTGCTTCTCAATCCCAGTGGATAGGAGTTTTAGCTGAAGAAAAACTAACAAAAAGTGTTGGATCCAACGCGATTTTGAAAGAATAAGCGAAACCTTTTCCAGCTTCTTCTGTGTCTGAATAGATCTTTTTATTGGACTATTAAATTTTAAAATTTTGCCTTTGGAGATGGAGAAAGAAAAATGTAATTTTTACATTTTATTTGTTACTTTCTCTCCCAGAAAATTGATTGAAATTCATTATCAATGAATTGTAACCATACACTACTATGCACCAGATTTGTTTATGGTATTCTTATCCCAGCAAAAAGGCAGGGGACAATTATTTTATTTTTAAAAAATTTAGTGATAGCTTATGTGCAGTTTTTAAAGTTGCTTTTTGCCGATGATTTCGTTTTTGTCATCAGCGGAAGAACTCGCCGGGAATTGGAACATCATACACATTTCGCAAGCGAAAATTTTAAGACTTGGACTGAAAAAAATTAATTTGATATCTCAATAGAAAAATCACAATATTTGTTAATAGGTAAACTTTCCTGGGGACCAGTCTTCAGATGAAACACCCAACCACTAAAAAGAACATCTCTAAAATACCTGAGAGTTACATTAGATGAAAAATTAAATTCGATTACATATATTCAAGGGCTAAAGCTATTAGCCAATATCAACAACTGCCATATAGCCAGTGGCGTAGCAAGCTCTGGTGGCACCCGGTGTGGAGTTTCAACTTGTCACCATCATGTCCACCAAAATATGAAATGAAATTGATTAAGAAAGCTATTTTTTTATTCAATTGGTTAAGTAAAGAAGGCATAATGTTAATTATTTTGTAAACAATTTTTTATGAATAAAAAAAAGTAAAGTGCCTTTTCATTAATAAGCCAGTTTAATGTACAATGTAAGAAATCTTTTTTCATAGTGATTGTACCTATAGCATAACTTTATTACTATTATGTTACAATTTAATGAAAACCCAATTGTTTTTACAAGTTTCATTCTCTAGGCTCTAATCCAACAAATTGTACTTAGCATGATACTTAGAATCTCCTCTTTCTAACTTTTTGTTCTGCAAATTTTTAAATTCGTCAATTCTGGTTTCTGGATGCGTCAAAGTGAGTTTTTTAATGTCGAAATTTCCTTATTAAAGAAAAAGAAGTGAAAGAAAACGAAACATATAATAGGAGCTGGTTTAAGCTTTTCCGAATTAGAATGGTAACTCATGAATCCGTTTCTTGACTGATTGCTTTTCTCCAACATTTAATAAATATTTAAATAAAAATCTCTTTAAGTGTGTTTTTTTGCACTTTTTCGTCTTGTAAAAAAGTATTTGGTCATCTTTATCTTCATTCATTACATTATCTTTGCTATCGTGCATGACCACAGTCATACAAAGGGTAAGGTCTTTATACTTATAAAATTAATTATTATAATTACTTAAATATTGATTTAAACACCAAGTACATCCGCAAATAACCATTTTTAAGATTATAGTTGAGTGTTTATTGCTGAAAAACTCTTTAACTTTATGTGGGACTCCAGCGTAAAAGTTACTTAAAATGTGGTAATTAATCTTCAAAAAAGATAGATGATGCGCCATTTTGTATAAATACAACTTCTATCGTGCGTAAAATCATCCTTACTTTCATCCATCTGTACTTCATCTGCTGATATCCATTTACTGAGATATATTTTACATGTGTGCCTTTTAAAAATACTTCACTGAGATGTGAGAATTAATGGTAGGGATCAGTAGGGAAGACTAGGGATACTTGACTCTACTTTTTCTTATATTTCTCGAATATTTGAAGTGTTAGTATCATAAAAGGCTTTGCTTTTAAGAAGGAGAAATGTACTTATGCTAAACTTATATCTCATTTAATCATAAAATAAATATATTCCATGAAATCGCCTAGGGTCAAGTATCCCTAACCTTAGGGATACTTGACCCTACATGCAATGATAACTTAAATTCTTTTGATAATTTGTATGTACGCGAAATTCAGATATTAGGTTAAAACTACTGATTTAAAAAAAGATATGTATTATGAAATAATATTAATGAAACTAATATTAAAAATTAAATAATATGGTTTCTATAAAACGCGGTTGTTATTAATAAAATCTAGTTAATAAATTAAGTCTAGTTATTAAATTAAAGTAGTTCAAAATTTAATAAAGAATTAAAATATTGATCTAATTAAATGATAAAATGACAGCAATGGAACTGGAAACCTAGCAACGTCATTAGTGTGTTGAAGAATTCCAGGGTTTGGAAAATAAAAAAAAAAAAAAAAAAGATAAGCAATCAAAACGCAAAAAATATATAAAATGTTGTACAACACAATAAATTGAGAAACGTAATCGACTTCCTCGGTTATTCTAATATTTAAAGAGAAAAAAAAAAGAATAAAAATATATTTTAGGAGAAAATTCAAATGAAGAAAGAAAGACAAACTCAACAGAAATCGCGAAACGTTAAATAAAACCAAACGATGACAAATAGTTCTAGCAAAAGATTTTAATTAAAATATTAATTAAATAAATAAACTTTTCTTTCTCTGGGGAGGAAAAAATTAATTAATTAATTTTACATTCTTTTTAAAATTCTTACTAAAATAATTATTTGCATTATTTGAAATTATCATATTAAAAAGAAATTTTATTCATTAAATAATTACTAACAAACAATTTTTAAATAATTATTCTCTATATTTGAGTTGCCATATTATCGACAAACTCCACATACCAAAAAACTGATCCGAAACTGATTTTGTACGAAAATGCAACCAAAAGGATATTTTATAAGAGCAAATTGGAATCGTAACTAAGTTGTTACATTGTTACATATCATTTAGTTCTATTTTTTTTTTCTTCATTAAATTTTGTATGTACTGCAAAGAGAGAAAAAAAAGTTGATTTTTGTGTGCTATTTCAAGCTGTGGGTCTGAAATGTTTGTTCGTAATCCTGATTTTAAATGTGGTATGAAAAAGTGATTATTTTGGATATAAATGCAATCAAAATTGGGGGGGGGGGAAGGAAGGAGAAGAGGAGGGAATTTTGCTTTCTTTTGTAATGAAATGTGGTATTTGAATCTTGGGCATATCTAATATGGAAAACAAAATTTATCTTGAAAGTGTCAGGCTTTCCTCCGTGCATCAAAGAATTTTTGTTTTTGCATTTCATATAATAAAGGAGGGTGAATGCATTTTGTTGATGTTCTCTGTGTAAATTAATTCACGAAATTGCATTTTGTTGTATTTTTTCTAAAACAATAATGATATAAATGCAAAAGAAATAATTAAATATTTGTTAAGAGAAACTGTAGAATGCTAAATAATTAAATGACCTGTTGACACTTCTGTTACTTTTCTGTAGATCAATATCTTAATTGAATTGGCAGTTTCAAGAAGGGAACTAACCCTAAAACTGTTTTCTCGGAGAAATGAAAGAAAAAAAAATTATATTTTTCTTATTTATTGTTCCAAATTTTATATGAGACTCTTTACATCAGTTTTTTTATTTAGTGATTTTCGTTCATTTTTCACATCTGTCAATGAATATCTATATGATAACACACGTTTTGTGCACTTTGTGTGCATTTTGATTTGTTGGTGCTTGTTCCCTTCTTTAAACTGCTGATTCTATTTTCAGAAAGACAGCCCTTTTTAATCAAAAGTTCATAAGTAAAAGAAAAAAAAAGTTTGATATAAAATTTTTTCCATCATCATGTTATTGAATTTCACCGGTGCTTCATACTTTTCCCATTTTTGTGTGTCGTTGCCTTCAGCAGAAATTAGACAGTTGTTGGATAAAATTTGTTTCAAATTTTATCTGATACTGATCCATAAAATGTATTCACATGAAGAAAAATATCTTTTTGAAGTATCGCACGTAACAATTGTTTCAGTGTCTGTTTTCTGTTCAAATTAATGTGACAGAAATGTAAAAGCTAATATTCAGAATCTAATAAGCACCATGAATCTGTGAAAAACTGACTCGTAAAAATCTTAGGTAAATGTTTTTACTTTTCTTTATACTGATCTTATTTGTATGAGTAACCGAAAGGATAATAGAATAGGATAATAGGACATGATTTTTGAATATATCATTATGGAATGTTAGAATTTTTCAATCAATGTATTGCTTTAGATTATACACGCTGATTATAAAATTCAACGCTTATGAGAGACTTCAGCATTGTTTTACATGTGATTTTTTTTAAAAAAAGGAAAAATGGTTAATTAACTAACAGAATTCCTGTAGTAGTATTATTTTTACGGGTATGTATCCATCGATTCCATTGTAATAGATAAGTTGTTGTTTTGCTTGGAAACAAGTTATAATTAATAATCTTCAGTACTGATACATTAGTTCTGGAGAAAACTTTTGACTTTCGTAAGTATAAATATTTGATTTCTAGTGAAACGTTTCCTGTTTTGATAATAAAAAAAATTCTGTGAAAGGGAATGAATTTTTTTTAATGCTTCAGATAGAGTCTTTCTTTTTTGTTTGTTTGCTTAATTTAAATATCAAAGGTACAGATTTATGTCACTGCACCGATCACGTATTGATAAATGACTGTCACTTTTAGACATTTAAAATATCAAAATTATGATTTTAATTTTTATCCATGCTTACATAAAAGGAGCATTCTATATTTTTGTGGTCTAAATGTTTAAAATATCAGTGCCAACTTCATTAGGTTTCTTTCTTTATTTGGTCGATTTACACGCTCAATTAAGCTTCATGTACAGTCCGTCAAAATAGTGTCCGGACGCTGTCTATTACTCAGGACACAGTTATTGTACAATTAAACTGAAACTGTCTCTCAACCATAGAAAAATTGTCTGTTTAAGCGTATGTAATGTGCGTTTAGGCTAGGAGTCATCTTCACATTAAAAATTCGCACTGACTGAATTTTTCAGATGGCAATAACGGATTTATTTTTCAGTTTATGCAAAACATAATAAATGATGGCGATTTTTTAAACTTTAACTTTATTTGTTTGAGTCCTTTTAGATATTTGATTATTTTATTAATCTTACAACTTAAACATATCGACAAATATTGTATGTTCTCGGATTTCGAAACCCTCCTCGCTCTTGCGCATGCGACAGGCGGAGTTATTTTCACCAAAATAGGGGGAAAGTGAAGAATGGAAGGGGAGATGTTTACATTTTACTTAGCGTGACCTAACAAAGAACTCCGGAAATGCGCTCATCTTACTTTGGACGATTTTACTGCCTTTCCGAAGTAAAATCGTCCAAAAGTGCTAGTCTCGGGATATTGAAACGATCAGTAAACAGCAAACTCCGCATTTATGTAACCGATGTTTATTTATGGATAAAGAGGTAAATGTAAAACAGCTTCTGTTAATATCAGTATGAAGATATAGATGTATTAAATTCCGAATTATTTGTTTCAGTATTATTATTTTCATGACAAAAAAAATATAGCAGAAAAAGGAATGTTTAATGTTGTCTTACCGGGTGTCTTAGACTAAGAAAAGCTAGACACTTCTGATATAGTGATCATTACTGAAAGAATTCTTCTTTAAGAGACAAGGAAATTTATTTGCATTGCAGTATTTGAACAATTCAGAAATGCAGCTTATCCAGATCTCATGGATATTATTTGAGCAACATGAAGAAACCAGCGGGAGTGTTCTCCCCTAAACTTTCTCGTATACTTCCCCAAAAAGATGCCATTTCTCCTTCCCCCGCGTGGCTAAAAAAATTCGAACCTACTGTTATCCGGAATCCAATGATTATCAGAAGGTTTTTCATTATAGTGACTGAAAAATATCTAAGTAAAGAATCAAATTCAAAGTGATGCCTGCCGATTAAAACGCATATCTATCGCACACTGCTAGGCACACTCTTGCCGTCTCAAAGACGTAAAAACTCAAACTGACGTAATTCGCTCCTTTCGCCTGCACAGAAAATTGCTTCTAATACGCATGCGCGTGGAGATAACGGATTGGTTTCAATAGTAAATTATACAGACAGACAGACAGTCAACCCTTTGACGGATGTGGACCAAAATTTTTTACGGACCTACATTCATGACGATAAAACTGTGTGCCAAATTTTATCCATCTATCTATTCAAGTTTTTGAGTTATAGTGTTCACATGACTTCGGACATACAGACAGACTTCCCGTTGTGGGATTTTGTCCAAAATTTGATAGACACCTACAAATTCTGTTTAAAGACCACATACCAAATTTCATCCCTGTAGCTCTAATAGTTTTCGAGTTATCGTGTTCACAGACAGACATAATTCCAAAATTGTGTTTTTCGGACTCAGGGAGGTCTAAAACGTGGAGATTCGTCAAAATCTCGAGTTCGAATTTTTTGACGATTACAATACTTTCTCTTTGTATACTTCGTATACGAGAAAGTAAAAAACAACAAACCCACTTTGTTGAAATGTTCTGTATCAAAGGCAACTCTGGATATTTATTCTGCAGCGTAATTAGAAAAGATCAGAATCTCATTTGCGCCCATACAGTTTAAAGAAAAAAAAATGTTACGCCGCATGAAACAAGTTATTGGCAAAGGACGGTAATTATACGTCCTGTTTAATTGGGAAGGATGAATTTAATTTAATTAATCTTGCATATTATAGGTATAATTTAGTAATAGATTTTGTAATTTTCTTTTTATGAAAATAATATGTGATTTTAAATTCATGTTTTGACGCATATTTCGGTTCACATCTTTTGGTGCACATTTTTTCAAGAACAGCTGAAAGGACCAGTACAAAATTGTCGAATAAACTAATGAAAAGTAAAGGAAAGCGGCTTAAGAATAACCGAGATAAATCCGAATGTTCAAACAAGCCCGTAATTTTTTTTTATTGTGTATCTCCTCACATTTTGTGTCTAATTGCTTAATGGAGAAAAGAATATGGGTTACCACTGGAAAATTCAAAAAATGATATGGAAATAAATTCGAAAATTGTCCCTTATCCACATTACACAATGCATTATTACATTCATTTAAAAGGAGCATTTTTTTACGTAGAATGACATATTTTGCTTGAATTTAACGATTATAAATTACGAGTAATAAGAAGCGCCCGGAATTTTTTTGCCTGACTGTGCGTATCATCTGTCTGTAATAGTAAATGAGGTTAGATGATTTAGATCATTAGAAATCTACTATTTTGTATTCAATTGTTAATAGCAAGTTGTTTTCGAAATTCTATAATGAAATTTGAAGGAATTATATTTTAATTTCTTCCAGAAAGCATTTTAATTCTATTTTATTTTCACTCAGTATGGAAGTGAGAGGAGTGATCTAGTTTTGTGAATGTGAAGATATATATGAAAAAATTATTAATAACACTTTATGCAGATGAAGTCATATTTTTTCTTTGTTTTTTTCCAGCTTTAAAAAATCCTATGAAATCGTTTTTAAATTAAGTGCAGTATCAACAGAAATGGTTACTGCGTCATGAAAAAGTATTAAATAAATATAGGTCGAATTTTCGCAAATTGAAACCATTAGGGCTCTTTTTCTAATTCGTTGTAGATTCATCAGCAAATGAATTAAAAGTTTTAATGTGTAATTAATAAAAAATTGTAAAAAACCACTATGAATATTTAATGTTATAAATCAAATTAAGTATAATTAGACAGTGTAGTGTGTGTATCTGTACCATTCTAGGAAGTCCACGAAGTGGCCTTTAAAAATTCGATTTGCTGAATTGAAATTAAATCAATTCAATTTGAAATTGATTTCAGTTTGGAAATTCAATTCATTTGACTTTATGATAAATTCAAGTCAATAAGACAGGGTATAATCGTCGTTTTTCCTAAACAATTTTATTTAATAAATTATGTAACCGAATATTCAACATAGTGTTCTTGCGAAGTTATAAACTTAGCACGTATTACGCTGATTGGAAGTAAAGGAAAAATATAACATAATCTGCATACAATTTTGAGTCAACATTTCTTCATGGATAATCTTTATAGTTGCAAAACTAGATTATTTGCATTACCTCAGCACTGAAATATATGTATGTTATTTTCGCAATCTGCTCTCCTTTCCTACTAGAATTCAGCCGAAGTTTTTGAGTCTGTTTTTCACTTTAAATGTTATATTAAAAATGTTGATATTTTATTCGTGACCCACCACGTAATACAAAGTTCTTAAACATATTACCCTTTGTTTTTGGAGGTGTTTTATTTTAGTTGTATATATGTTTAAATTTGTGTTTTTATTTTATTGAAGGGAAATTTGATGACAAATCCGTTTATGAAGAACTCCAGAAACATGGATCCGTTCCTGTTCTGAAACCTGGCAGCTCTGCTCATTATTCATTTCCTTCGATCCAAAGACTCTTTCCCAAAGTTCCTGATAAATTTTCTATGTTATGTTTTGGACTTATGGATGAAACTAGTCAAAAATATGTGTGGAGTATTCCATTTAAAGTTAGCATCGAGAAACAGTTTGTTCATATACTGGGTGTGTGTGACTTCATGGTTTGCAGTGAACGGGTAGGTCACACAGTGAATCTGTTCATTGATCCTGTGAATCGCATAGAAGTGAACGCCAATGAAGTTCGAAGCAGGATTGCTCTTGCTACCAATGCTGGCATCAGTTCTGATAAAAAGGAATCTGTAAAGTCAAAAGAAAATAGTAGTAAAAAAGGGTCTGAAATTAAGCAGAAAAGTAAGATCCAGTCAACTTCATCGAGAAAGGCTAGAAAACATTCTAATATAACTGTTGTACCTTCAAATATTTATTTTGTGAATGTTAGAGTTATACATGTCAGCTTAATATTGTGCGACGAATTTCAAGAGGCAAACAAAAGCATTGAAGTTTTACGATTAAATATCGACAATGTTGTGCTTAATTCAAGACCTCAAAATGATTCTCTCGGTAGACTTCAAGATATTTCCCTGTGTTTTGAACATATCCAGTTAGATAACCAATTAAATAAAGAAGGTAAAGTGGTGTATGATTTTCCAGTTGTACTACTTCGACACGTTGATGACAAGAATCAACCTGAATCATCTGACCATCAGAATATGTTTCTGCCAAATAAAATACGAGAAAATTCAATGTTTATCCTTAATACAGTTATTGAGTTCTGTGGCGAAAGGAAAAATGTAGTTGTTCAATCAGTCAAAGTGGATTTCTTACCTATGTCAATACAGATAGAAGATACTTTTTATTATAGAGTCAAGTCTTTGCTTAAGACTTATGTACCTGAGAATTTCCACCAACATGAATCACCGTGGTGTGATATTTATGTTCCAAAAGACGTTAGAGGCATTTCTCTAGTACTTGTGCATCCCGTTCATTTAGAACACTTCAAATTTAATGTTACAGAGGTCTCTGTGAGCCTGCATGCTGATATTAAAATGTATTTGTCAATTGAGCGTTCTTTACTTAATTTCCAACCGTTTGAAAGAGAGGAATTGTTTACATCTCATTATGAAATTGGAGAAATGATTACAGGGCATTATATGACAGGAGCAATGTTTAAAGCAGGTATGTATTAAATTAGTCATAAGAATTCTAAAGTGTTATTTGAAAATAAAATAAATTTTGTATGCATAAAGTATGGTTCAGAATTGAGAATATTATCGGGTTAGCATATTTAAAATACAATAAAAAAATCTAAGAAAATTAAAGTTTATGAAAATTTAAATGAAAGCGATAATAACTTTTTTGAGTAGATTTGCACTTCGTGCTAAAATGGTATTGTAAGTATCATATTTTTATCAAAGCCAACACATGCAGGCAGGTTATCATAATAATCACTCTATGTCTTGATATTGAATGAGTAAAAAATTTAATTTCGATTTTTAAAAAAGATTTCAGAAAGTTGCTGGACAACTAAAAAAATTTTATTTTTATATGCTTACTAGCTGATATATCCGGCGTTACTGAGGATCAAAATATTTTCATGTCTAATTTTATCTTGGTAATACGCTAGCATAGATATAAGTTTTTACATCATATTACATTAGAACATATTTAATAATTTAAAAAGTTACTTTTATAATAAAATATTGTAATACATAAAATCCTCTTATCGTCTGCAACTTTATTTTTAACTAGCTGTTACCCGCGACTTCGTGCGCGAAGAATTTGAATTGTTACTTTTTTAAAATTCACAAATGTAAATGTTTCATTATATGTAGAAGGGGGAAATTAAAAGTTCTGATGGTTGATAATACAAAATTGGACGACTAACAGGAGCGTACTGTACATGTGTCTGCTGTTACAGTTAGGTAAATTGTTTATATATGACAACACACTTTTGTTTACGACGTTTTTAGTTTCACGTTTTTTGCACCAATGTAGAGGTTTAGTGGGCTGGACACACGGGAACATGCCACACATAGTTACCAACGGAAAAAATATGATTTTTCCAAATGTACGCCTGCCCCTTTGAGTGTCTGATCCTGAGCCTGGCAAATGCTAATTTTAAAGAGAATTGTTACCTTTTGAACTGGGATGGTAAATCCTTCGTTATTATCCGAATGCGTAGAATTTAGCACTCTCACCTCTCGCTATGCCAGTCATATCAGTAGCTAGTACGACTTTTGGTCCTAAGTGTGTAATTTGAAAACGCGTGCGCATAGCGCCCAGTCTCGTCAGTGGCGGATTTCCGCAGCGTTAGAGAGCCTCGTGACTCGAGAGACTCAGGGGCCTCAAAATTCATGCGAGAAACATCATAACGCTAGGTCGACAGCGAATTTACGATATTGCAGCCTTGTTTATAGATATATATCCTCACTGAAAAAGTTTCTCCCTCTTTGCTTTAAAAAAAAATTAATGAATATAAGAAACAACCAAGCGAAACGTTGGGGGAATTAAGTCCTAGTGTACTAATGTGTATCATCCTTGATAAATTAACCTGCTAGTCACACAGGAATGTGTTCTATAAGAAAGCAGATATGCAGAAGACGATGATACGTCCATTGTACCCAAGACGCGATGGTCTGTAAATTGGATTTCACAGGTGTAAAACTGCTCAGTGCAAAGTAGGTAACTACTTTCTTAGGGGCCCCGCCACTTTTGGGGCTAGATGCATCAGAATACTTTTTTTTTTTTTCTTGCATTATTATCAAGGTAATTAATTTAGTGCTTTCATTTAATTTTATGAATCGAGTACCGAATTGAATTTAAATCAAGTATCGCTTAAATTTCAGGACATCATTCTTAGGATTTTTTTTGTTGCTTTTAAATTCGCTTGCAGATTCAGTGTGGTCCAGCGATTCGCAGTTAGCTGTCTGACTCAACAGTCCTGATAAACTTTGTATTAAGTATTTAGATTGTTAAAAAAAATTGTCATTTTTTTTTACATACTCTTTAAAAAATACTTACTAAATTAAGACCTTTCAATTTTTATTTGAAAGATACTAACACCAACTCTTCTGAATGTGATCCATTTAAAATATTTTGTTATTTCGAGTTGTCTCAATATTTGTAACTTCAAAACAGCCTGTATAGAGATTAAATCGATTCTAACAGTAATATTAAATTTTATGAAAGTTGAATATCCGAATACCCATGTATACTCATAAATTAAATACATTACTTAGATTTGAGTTCTCGATAACTATTCGAAGATTCAAATTTAAAAAAAATCATTTGTAGAAAAGCCCTCATCATTTGACTTCTCTAGAGTGCACCTAAAATTCCGCTACAATGCAGGTATCTTCCTAAATCTTAACGTATTCAACTAGGTTATATAAGCTTCCTATATATCTGACATGAAGAAAAGTTATGAAAGAAAAATTGCTACGTTCGCATGCGCTCTAAAAATTATTTAGCAAACTCATATTTTCTCTAATATTCAAAGTTTATATTCTAATTTTACACATTGCTTCTCTAATAAATTGTCACTTTTTCTGTAAGTTTCTTACAATTTGGTGAAAATTCTGCATGTTATAAGCAAAAACATGCGGTAAAATTGAGATTTTTAAGAAAACTTTTATAGCTTCCTGAATACTGTTGCTTTTTTTTCTTTTACAAAAATGCATGTGAATGTTGCGCTTATCAAGAAACCATTAGTGAAAGTTACAACTCATTATCAGCTTTCTGTAAAATCGGTGAATCACAAATCATTTCTTTCATCAATTTCTGGTCAGCCCTCTAAATGCCATTGTGACCGAATCTTTCCGTAAACTGTGAGCTGAAGCTCTTCTTTAAATGATTGAAGTTCTAGGAAAATCTTTCAGACTTGGGAGATATAACTTTAAATGACTGGTATTGCCTTGCATCTTTTTATTATTCTACGTGTTCATTTTATTAGATTGCTTGAGTTTTATTGTTTTTCATCAGAGTAAAATAAACCATTACCTGCACTTTATACCATCTTTATTTATTTAGCATTTAAACGTCCCGTATCAATACACAAATTATAACACTACATATAACGTTATGAAAATGACATTGCATAAATACCTTGCCAAGAATAAAGAATATTCTTTTGAAAAATGGGGAAATAAATATTGAAATCGGATAAAATAATACAAGAATTACTTCAAATTGAATAACGAAGATAAACACAGACCAAATTAAAAGCATAAGCAGTTATTTTCCAGTTACACATTTGTATCACTAAGTTTAGTTTAAGAGGCCCTAAAATAATTTTGCCTTCGCCCCTAATGTCAAAATCCGCCATCTGGTCTCGTACATCGAGGGTTACGTATGAATAGTTTTTGGCACACCGAATTTAATCTCAGCTTGTCCGGAAGGTATCCCTGACAATTCTATGGGGTTGAAGAACTCTACAGGATATGATTTTACTGTTATTGCTCATTACCGATCACAGATGAGTATTCTGTAAACATCCCTCCATTTATGAAGCATTTTTTTTATTTATCTGACCAAAGCTTTTTTGAGTCAGTACCAAAAATTCCAATCAACAAACAATTCTATTCTCTTATCAGCTTATTAGGGAAGGATAAACCTTACTTATCAGTTCCTCTGTATTGAACAATTTTAAAAAGTCTCAATTTAATACACCGTTTGATCTCAATCGCCAAATCTATTTGGCAACTATCAAGCCTTAAGATTCAAGATTCTTTCTTTAGTAACAAAACCTTGAATTCCGTGTTCATTGGGTTTATGCAAACCTTTCTTTTTTAAATCGTTTGAAAAGCTCTTAAAGCATTAAAAAATTGAACTATTGTAATTAGCTAAATCGTTTGGTTTAGAATTTTACCAGTGATTATCCAAATAGTTTGGTTACAAATTTAAGCCAAACAAATCTTGGATGTCGATAAAAGAGAGATAAAGAATTATTTTGGCAAGCTTTCCACTAAATTAGGCTCTTATTTTAAGTAAACATTGAACGATATTTACAATAGTTATAATTAACTTTAGTTTTAAATTTTAATCCAAAAACTCTTGAAACTATATCATATCTATCTGGTTTTCTGTCCTGGCTTTTTTCAGTTATTATTCCACAAATTAATTATTTATTTCTTTTCTCAGCAAGGTCACGTGATGCTTGACTTTAAAATAAGTCATTTCAAATGCATTTTCAGAAGGATCACGTGTCATTTCATTTTGTTTACGCATTCCTTAAGGATCACGTGACAGTTGATTGAAAAATAAGTAGTAATCTTCATCGCAAATCAGCTTGAATTATTTAATTGTTATCTGTAATCAAAATAATGAATTTAAATGATGTCACCAACCTATGTCCGATCCTGGTTTCAATCTACAACTCGCCAATTTTCATCCAAATCTTTGGTAGTTTTGCCGTAAATGCAAACAAACAGACAGACACACTTTCGCATTTTTTATATTATATGGATATTAATAAAAATAAAAAATTTTCAGAAATAAAGGTGAATTAGTTCAAAGTCTAACGTTGCTAGCAACGAATTATAAATCTTTATTTCAAAATCATTGCACGTATTTGAAAATTATGAACTTTAAAAAATTAATAACAATCGAAGGGAGAATGTACAGAAATAAAGTGGTATCATTGAAAAGGTAAAAATTTGAACTTTAAGATGGTAAAATATCTTTTGTCGGGCAATTTGTCCGAAGTTACGCGGAAAAACGTTTCGTTAATTTCTAATTAACTGACTGTTTAATTAACTTTGGGACTTAGAAAAGTTCATAAGTGTCTTCCCTTGTCTTAAATAATAAGTGTACAATTTGGCTTGAAAACCGTCCATTGGTTTAGGAGGAGATTGGAACATAGCACATACACTACACAATGACTTTTATTTATATTAAGATTAAAGAGAAATATAAATTTCACAAAACGATTTTTAAGAACCGCCAAAGCTAATTTTTCCAGAGGTTATTAATAATTTTAAAGAATGAAACAAAATTTATTAAACAATATGATAGTAAATTGGATGCAAACAAATAAAATGATTTAAATATCTAATGTTTTCATTCGTTAGAATGGCAACATTAGAATAAAATAATCTTTTCAGTTCATGGAAACTAATTAATTAAATAATTATGATCTAACGAAACTTTCACTTAACTTTCCTTCTTCGTGTATTTTTGACAAAATTTGAAGAAAATCTATCGAGTTGCTTGCACTTCTATAGCGTATAAACTATTGAATTTCATTTACTGCTCTTTACTTAAACTTATCAAGTCGATGTGAGTCAATATCTAAATGATACTGAATTCCATAGACACCGATTCACTCGGAAAACATCTCCAAATGTGTGATATTGCTCTTCTAAATGATGAAATTCTTCAAAAATCGTCGTCCCGCTTATCAAACTCTTCTCCATAGACGATGATTAATATTTAGGATTTTTGCAGTACAGTTGAAATACTACGTTCGAAGACCCATCGATAAACTTCTAAAGATGATCTGCATTCAAGATAAACAACTTTGCGATAGGACTTGGTCGAAACGGAAAAGAATGACGTGGGGTTATTTGACTGTGCATTAAGTTAAATACGAAGCAGAGAAATGCATTTTACCTGCAAGGTTTAATAGAATACTCAAACATCACAGTTGCAATAACATTAAAAGTCGTAAGGGAGGTAAAGCACGAGCAGGTTTAGATATTGTGCATGTGCATTCAAAGCGTATAAATATGAAAATTTTTATGTTCTAAAAAAAACTTTATTATATCAGTAGATAAGCCAGAAATACAGTTATCAGAAAATAGAAAAAATAACTTTTAAAATATTATATGAAATGGATCAATGTGCCCCTTTGGGTGGTGCTTGAACCTCCGGAGAGCAGGAGTTAAACCCATTTGAAATATCACTACAAACTTAACAAAAGTGATAAATGCCTTCCACTGGCCACTTAAGTTACATTGAACACTTCACTGGACACTTAGGAACACATATACTGACAATTATAATGATTCTGTCAACAATGAAATGCAACATCGATCGAACCCTTAGTGGGAAGTAGTTGTCGTTGGTTTCAAGGCACATCACAATGTATTTCGCTATGTATGTAACATTTATTATCTTCTACGTCTGGTTTTAAATGATTTTCCAGTCAGTTTATTGTCGTAAAATCAACTTCGTCTTCTCTTGTTAGAATTAATTATTTTTCCAACATAATAATGGGTTTTCTGTTTAGAATCCAAAGTTTATTACCTAATTAATATAAAAAGTCCTTGTAATCAATAAAAGCAAAGTTAATGACAAAAAATAGTTTATTATTTTTTTATTCAATTGAAACACTAACGCATATTAATATTGATAATATTTTTCTTTTAAACTTTGTGTAACATCATATTATTTGAGCATTTTTTTTATTTTTGGTTTGTTATTCAAATTTATCTAAAATAACTGACTTAAAATTTAATATTTTATATTTCAATTCATTATTAATGTTTTATTTGATATTTAATCAGAATAGGCTATATATGTCGTCTGAAATGTAAAATTACTAAATCGAATAAATAAATCAAATATTATTATCTTCATACATTAAACAGAACATAACTTACTAATGCAGGTTATAGGTTCTATACTCTTTTCGTGGTTCAATGTGCCCCATTCCCGCCGTCATTTTAAAATATACATTTCCAAAGTTATGGTGCAACACTTACATTTAAAACTATGATCAAATCACTCATCTAGACATTACAATCTGTTCAGTAAAAAGAAACAATTAAACACATTCATCAAAGTGAAAATAAACTGTTATTTCTACCTGTAAAATTTTACTCTCATGTGGTATTTAAACTATATTACCAATGAGCAAAGCAAGGGAAATAAACAATGCTTGAATCATCTATTTAGTCTAGCTGATAGTACTGTGGTAATACTAGGGGGAAAATAAAAATAAAAGAATAAATGCTGATGGTTCAAGTGCCCTATATTCAGATGCCCACTCTCCCCTACTCAGTGTTGACAGATAAATGATAAGTAGGATGCTGTATCAACAACATACCTTTGGAGTAACTTAAAATAAGTGATCAAAGGACTTACCTTTTGAAGCGATACACGTTTCTTATGTTATTCGTTCAACTGTGTTGTTTTACTATTGTGAATTTGTATTTCATTAAACCTGAGTTTTATACTTTATCTGGGATATCCTTTTCTTTTACTTAATTCACTGGCTATAAACTCTCCGAGCAGTCGACTACGATACGCGGTACATTTCCGCGGAAACGCGATTTCCCTTTTCGGCATCATTTTATCATTCTTAATTTTTTTATTATATAATGGTGCGACTGGTACAGCATCTTTGGCGCGCTAGGTTGTTTATTTTATTGTTAGATTAATTACACTTATTGTACTTTTCGGTATTTATGTTTGACACGATTCACTATTTATGAAGTTCAGCTTTTTTTGTTCCAAGCCTGTGTCATGTCTGACTATGCTATGTGACTCTTCTCGACTATATGACTATAGACTCTATGTTCTATTGCAGGGGTTCCCAACCTTATTTCCTTCTCGTACTTCTTGCTTAGTCTTTTTATTTTTACTTTACCTTAGTGTCATATCCCCCCCCTTCCTGCTCCAACCTTCAGTCTATACAAAGAGGTTTTAATCAGTAATGTTAAGAGCCTAGGTAAGCTTAAGATTCAAATTACTGGAACTTAATTTGCAGGACTTTCGCGTACCCCCTGCAACCAGCCGTCTATACAAAGAAGTTTTTGTCAACAATGTTAAGGTCCTAGGTAAGCTTAAGAGTCAAATGACTGGAATTTATAACATTTGCAGGACTAATTTTTGATTTTACATTTTATTCTATTTTCACAATAGCATTAGTTCAACGTCAAAACAGATGAAATCAGTATTGTAATAATTTCGCATTGTCTTATAAGGATAGCTAAAAATTACACTTCTTCTTGCTTTTTTTAAACTTATTTTGAGGTATGTCTAGGACTTGCACAACTTTTACTTTTTACACGAACTTGGGGAAACAAAATTCTGTCACATTTTTAATCCCTTGTTTTCTTGTGTCCGCCATTACCGACTTTAAGTTCGCGTACCCCAGCTGGTCTTTCACGTACCGCCAGTTGTACGCGTACCACAGGATGGGAATCTCTGTTCTATTGCAAAAGTTGTTTGTCTTGGCATGTACGATCACCGTTAGAAGTTTGTCGGTGTTGTTTCGTATTAATTTGAAAATTCTCGCGAAAAAAAAAATGAAAAACCTGTTCTCCATTGAAGTTTTTAGGTCCATCACATGAAAGTGCATTTCCAAGGAAATGTTATCCAGACAACAAAGACATTACAAATAAACATAATCCGTGCTCTGACTAAGATTAGTATAATGCGAATTATTATCGATATTTTTTCCTTAAACGTTGTACGTTACAGTCAGTTTTCAAATGCTGTGATATACATTAATAATTTAGGTATGTTAAAGAATTACTTGCTTTACTAACTGGAAGTGCTGCATTTGCAACTTGTTGTAAAATATAAGAAAGCTTTTTTTTTATTGCACTACAAATTTATTTCCTTTTGAATAAAAAAAAATATATATATAATTTTTTAAGTTTTGAGTTGAAATTTTCCACTGTATACGACTCCACGTAGAAAATTTCAAACTTCTTACATTTTTTTCCCTAAAGGATGGATTGCTGGATCGATAGATCTTTTTGGAAATCCTGCTGGTTTTGCTCGTGCGGTCAGAGATGGTGTGTCTGATTTTATCTATCTGCCATATCAAGGATTATTGCATGGACCAAGATCTTTTATCTCCGGATTAACCAATGGTGCAATATCTCTCGTTACTTCAATATCATCTGGTAAGCGCAAACTTTTCTGTAATATTATTTTGATATTTTTTTCATACTTTTGTACTATTTAGAGTTCAGTTTTAGCTTTCAAAATCGTTATATTAACTGATAGCATTCTGTATTCAACATTTCATTCTTTGTTGCCTCAAGCATATTGGCAGTATTTTTTCCTTTTAATTGGGGAGCTGGCAGAGATTTTCAAATTTAACAGAATTCTCAAAATCTTCATTAATATTTGCCAAGTCTTATCTAGTTAGTGAATTAAAATCAATCATAATTTTCGCAGCTTAATTTTTTCTAAAATTACCTCAAACTAGGAATGTAAGCCATGAATTTGAAATTTTTAAGTTTTAATTTTTCTTCTTATTTTCACAGAATTTACTGAGAGATTAGCAGTGCAACTACGGGAGAGATGGTTATCACCTATGGTTGTATTAAACAACTGAAAATATTTACAGGGTGTCCATTCTAATCGTTGGCCAATAGCAAATTTTTAAACCATTGGAGATAGGCATGTATTTCTAATTAGAAAAGGCTATAAATGAAGTAAAGAATTATTTTTGGGGCTGTTTGAGTCAATAAACGTATTACTGAAAAAATTTCAAAATCTAAATTTTTATTTAGCCCCCTGTCGTATTAGCCATATCTAATAAAATTAGGTTAGGTATTTCTTTCGATTACGGCACAAAAAAAAGATATTAAAGAACTTTGAAAAGACTTTTAATACTTTCTTATTTGCTTATAAAGTACTTATTTTTTGTATGTTTGTTGTGTTTTACATAAACATGTTTTAAGTACAGATAAATAGTTGAAATTGCTTTTTAATTTAATTTTTTCAGATTTTTGATTATAACCCAATTTTAAATAATATTTATTTTGTTATGAAATGAGGTTGCTCACGAGCTGCGTTATTTATTTTTGTTATTATTATTGAGTATAAGCTGTATATATGTTATAGACTTCTCTATTCAATTTTTAAACAAATAAAAAATTGCCATGACATTTTTAATTTGGTCCAGGCATTTTATTTTTTCAAAAACTGATCGTTATTCCGTGAAATAGATTTATATACATTCGCCATTTAATTTAATGAGATATTACGCAGTCAGTTTTAGTTTTAAAACAGTGGAACTTTGTTTATGCTAGGGTGTCACGATAGTTTTACTAAATATTACTAATATAACTGTGGAACTTTCATCAATATATTTATTGACTCAAACACATAAAAGATAATCCTTTACCGTATTTGAAAGCATTTTTCCAACTGGAAGTATATGTCAATCTTTAACGGCTTAGGAATTAGTTTTTGCTCAACAATTAAAGTGGACACCCAGTATATAGAGGATCAGAGAAGAAATGGTTGGAAAATTGTACTGGTCATGGTAAAACATCGGGAGTTTCTGAGGGAAGTCCTAAATTTGATCCAAAGAATTATCTCTTTAAATCTTTTAGAAATTTATTTATTCTTTAAATGTGTGTATCCAGAATAACAATAAATTAAATATATCGTTGCCTGTAGTAGAATTCCCGCCCTTTATCCCATTCAACTGTGGTCTCTAGAAGCGACCCGAAGTAACCTTGCAAGTCGGACAAAGCAACAATTTGACCCCCCCTCCCCAAAGCAGCGTATTTTTTTTTATTTCTATAATGTCTGTATTCTAAATGTCAAACTTTTACTTAAAAATATGCAACCTGCAAATGTGACTTAATAATATTATGGGGAGAATTTTTAAACTTCAGCTGTATTTAAGATTATATAGTGGTCTTATTGAAACTAAAATAATATATTCAACAAATGTTTAAAATATATGACTTATTTCTCTCTCTAGTCCAATGGTTCCCAACCTGTGGGCCTCGGATGGCGTATTAGTGAGCCGCGGAACGGAAGTCAGGGGAACTACATGAGTCTTCACTTGTTTTTTTTTTTACTTTATAAACGATATATATTTAATTCTTTTACAGTAAACTTTACTAATTGCTGACATACAAGTGCATATTATATATAAAAGTAGTATATGTATTTGTATTTTTTTTTTACTTGTATATTTAGTTGGTGGGTCGCAAAATATTTTTTTTACAACAGGTGGTCTGCACAACCAAAAGGTTGGGAACCTCTGCTCTAGTCTATTAAAACAATTTTTTTCTTCACTCTCCCGCTTTAGTGCCACGGGCATTTTCTCGGGCCTCTGGTAATGTGCAAGTAATAAGTTCGAGAATTGTATATGAAATGTATGTTTTTTGCATCTCACCAACAAAAGATGATTTACATTCTTTGGTTATGGATTGACCTTGTGATTCGAAGTATTCAGTTTTCTAATCGTATTGCCAGTGATCTATCATAATATATTTTCTTCATGCATTCTTATTTTACTTTTGCAATTTCATTTGAAACTCACTGATACAAGTTAAATTGTTACGTTATATGCATTTACTTTATTATGTTCATTTTAGGAGCTATAAATTCTATGGCAAATTTCACCTCAAGTGTATCAAAAAATATGGATTTCCTATGCTTAGATGAAGAACATCTAGCTCGTCAAGAACTTGTGCGTCGCCAGTTACCTGAAGGCGTTACGGAAGGCTTAGCGCAAGGATTAAGTGCATTTGGGCTGAGCGTTCTCGGTAAAATATTTTTCTACTTTTTCTGATCTTATATTTTTAGAAAAATGAAAAAAAAGTCTCAAATAATGAGGTTGAAAGGACCTTAAGTGCATCACACATTCTGAAATTTTATTGTACGACTGCTATAACCTTTTCTTTTCCTTTGAAGGTGCTGTGGCAGGCATAGTAGACCATCCTTTACAAGTGTTAATATCTCCTACTACTCCTTTAAAAACTGCCACTGATTTTGTTGGTGGAATAGGTAAGGGTCTTGTTGGAGCATTTGCAAAGCCTATAGGTGGTGCTTGTGAGCTGTTGTCACAAACAGGCTATGGTAATTGTCCCATTACTGTTTTACATATTCAGAGTAATATTTCTTAGTTTTTATTCTGTAAATTTTAATATATTATGATGTATTGACTTAAATCATTTTTATTAACTGTCATGAAATGTTACTTAATTTTATATCTGCCATGTAGTATTTTACTATGGAAGAAGCAACAATATATAGTTTTAAATTTATGAGGAGATAAATATTGTGTGTTTTCAATTCATGATTCTTTTCCAATTTGGTCGGTTGTTTTATTCAAGATTAATTTAAATAGCAATTAAATACTGGAATAAGTTTGATTATAAACTTTAAAATTGATGAAAGATTTATATTTGTAGGTCTCCTTTATGGTTCTGGTTGGCTTAATCCCGCAAAACGAAGATATCAGCCTGTCACAATGTCCTTTGATATGCTTTCCAGCAGCATTGTTAAGTATGTATGCAAAGTTGCATTATGTCAATCGTTTGGAGATGTTCTTTTATCTATTGAAGCAACTTATGTGAATGAGAATGGGGAATATGATAAGAATATTTTGCTCTTAACTTCAGAGGTAAGCATTTTTCAAAATCTGAAATATAGAAAGAATCCTTGAAATTTATCACTACAGAAATTTGTTTTCTCCTTTTTTTACTTTAATCGTTAGTGAGCATTTATGTAGCTGATACATTTCCTCCAGCCTTCACCTTAAAATGAAACATACTTTGATTGTTTAAGCCCAGTTGTCTCATAAGAGCAAAGGAACAAAGCTTAAAAACTTGACAATACTGCAGCTCTTTTTGGTAGTGGTACTGTTGATTCTACATGTATGCATCCAAAGCAAAAATTTTGCTGCGGAGCAATTTCTTCACTATTTTGAAAACTGAATAAATGATCGTCTACTCGCGAAATTTTGGTTACTAGGTAGTTATAGAGTAGAATTTACTCAAAAAAATTTGTTAAAACCTAAAAAGCTTTAATGTTGGGTTATTCCACTTCCTTACCATTTCTTTCAGATTATTTAAATTTTCAATCAATACAAAGGAAATGTTGATCAAATGAAGAACATGTTTAAAAATTCTCTTTAGAAACATGTAAGGCATATCTGTGTTCTAGAATTCATTGTATCTATTTAAAGTGGTTTCTTATTTTGTAATCGTTTGCGGCATCAATTTAAATACCGTCTGCAACTTAGAACTTAATGTTTTGTGGTTTCAGTGGATCTGATTCTTCACAGTGTTAAGTGGATATATCTGTGGCATGGTTTTCGTTAATAGAGTAATTTATGATTTATCAGTTTTTCTGCTTCTTTCATACCTGCAAATTGATATAACATGAAGCAAATTCGTTTTCTGATGATATAATATTCTATTCAACTCTCCTCTTTACTTTATGCAATCGTTTACCTCGGGACCGGAGGGTCGCAGGTTCGAAACCCGATTCCACTGAAGATCCGCCGTGTATGGGGCCTGTTGCACGCTAAATCATACGTAGTGGCCAAACGTCCTCCCGTTGGTGTGGCGCGGAAGTTTGGAGAGGGGGGTGCCAGCTCAGGTGTCGTCCTCGTCATCTGACCGCGGTTCAAAATTACGAGGTCCGTCCCTAAATAGCCCTCGTGTTGCTTCAAAATGGGACGTTAATATAACCTAACCTAACCTTATGCAATCGTTTAATGTGCTTGGGTACAATATAAATTCATTCTCAGAAAATATAAGAACGAGAGAATTTAGCTACCATAGTATTCTCATGGTCTGTTATTTAAACTAAGAAAGCGATGAAATCTCTGATGAATTTTGAATTTGATGATTAAACATAGTAAATGAAAAGTGTTAAATTGCTCTACTGTTATCGAAAGTTATTATTGCACAGTCCAATGTAGTTTTAAATTGTAGCTTGCATAAAGATAGAACAGGAGCAAAATTCTACTCTAATTATAAATTTTCTGTTTTATTTTAAATTAAATACTAGAGCTGCTGAGCTTAACTGTGACCTAATGTAAAAAATCATTCAGAAAAAAATATTATATAATTACAATTTTTTTTTCTAATTTACAAAAAAATTATTTGAGTAGTTATTCAGTTAATTTATTTCTTGTGGAAATATTTTTATTTCAAATCATCAGAGGTGTGTAGGATATGTTTTCACGAGATTTTGTGCGATGCTTAAAATGGTAAAAATTGTCTTTTGCTTTAATCGAGCTATGCTATCTTTCTATTTAGGAAGCTATGCATAATCTTTTGTTAAATAATATAATGATTTAAGAGTCTTAGTATGATATGCAGTAATAAGTATTTCTGTTTTTTTATTATTTTTAAGGGTCTAATCTAGGTAATAGCTCAGATGTACAGACAGGGGTTTCTGTATGAAATCACTATAATCTTACAATTTTTATACCATTAAAGCAGGAGAATGCTGCGAGGAAGCATCATAAGGTCACTAAATACATTACTTGCAATTTAGCAGTTTTTGTTTTATACTAAACAAGTACAAGAACTATTTTTCTTTAAAAAAAAATACGAGAGCATAATTAGAAATTACTGATTTAAACTAATGAACATATCATGTACTATAATAGAAAATTGATCTTATTCAAATGGATACTTTGTTTGTAATTTTGAGAACATTATTTTTGTTCAAATCAAAATATTAATCATGGCATGAAAGTTTCCATTGCACTGCTCTCCTCATTTCCTTCTATGCTGCTGCTTGCTATACATTAGTAAATATTTATTTAGAGGTAGATATCTTAAATTTCGTTTTTACTTTTTAGGCATTATGCATTTTAACTGAAGATGAAGTTTCTCTTGAACGTACTTTTGCTTTGACAGAAATAAGATGCAATAAATCTGATAGTGATCAAAGTACTCTAGTCATTGTTCCTACTTCTGCTTTTCGCAAACAATTATATTCGGTAAGTACCTTATTCATCTAGAGTTATTTCAATAGTTAAACTTGTTTTCAAAGATTTGAAAAAGATATGGAAATTGTGTTGTCCGAACACCATCTTTCTTTTTCCAAATAACTTCATTGCAGTCCCAGTTAAAAATGTGAGTTAAATTCATAGACCTGCTTTCCTGTTTCTTCAGATCATTTTGGAAGAAATATACTAGTAACTTATTTTATTGCTCAGGCAGTTTTGAAGCATAGTAATTTCATGTGTCCTGTTGTAAATCAGGTATTCATAAAATACACTATCATATTGATATTTTATATGTTTTAAGTGAAAGATTACATTTTTTAACAGAAACTGATGGTCAACATCATATGAATGCCATAAATCGAGGTGCCATTTGTGACACTCTTTCGAGGTTTTCTTTAAATGCAAGTAATATTTTCACACAGTGTTTAAGTGCCAAGGAAATACTCTGTTTTCAAACTTCTATTCTTCCTTTATTCTTTGATTGAAACATATTGGTGCATGTTATCAACATTACATATTATATTAGTGATAATATGCATAGCTATTTAAAAAATAAAATTAATTCAAATAATAAATTCTTCACAAAATCGCTCCTTTCTCAGAGGCGACTTTGTTACATATATTATACATGCTTTCTTTTAGTGCTAAATAATGATTTAAAAAGTTATGAAAACATATAAATTTAATTTGATGTAATGTTCTTTAAAAGCCTGGAGGTTATTCATAAGTAAAAGGGGCAGAATGTGATACACCATGTTGGAAAGAGCTAAATTAGGAGGTTGGTGATTTAAATGGCAAATCAAGATTTTTATTTTCAATAAAAGATTTAATGTTCAGTGTACTGGGTGCATTTTTATTTGTGTAGTTTCTTAATATTCTATAATGAATAGTTTATTATTATCCTCCTGAATGATTTTAGCCTCCTCTTTTATAAATATACTTTTATATTCATTATATAATTAGAAATAGCTCCTAAAAAGATTTTCATTTATGTTCTGTTTATTCTAATTATGGATGGTTGATTACATTGTGTTTAAAGTCACATGAACCATGTTTGGCTATGCTGCACCAAACATGCACTTTCTATTATGGAATAGAGCGGAAGATCAGAGGCGGCCCGAGACCCGGGCAACTGCCCATGACGCCAAAGCGGGAATGTGAAGTAAAAAATGTTTTAATAGACTTGAGAAATGAAATCATACATTTAAAAAATTTGTTGAATATAATATTTTAGATTCAATAAGACCAATTTATAATCTTAAATAATAGCTGAAGTTTAAAAATTGACACCCTAATAAGTCATATTTGCAGGTAAAACATGCATATTTCGAAGTAAAAGTTTGACATTAAGAATACAGAAATTACAGAATTAAAAAAAAATACTTTGGTTGCAGGGGAGGGGGGCATATTGTTGCCTTGCCCGGTTGTTAAAGTTACTTCGGGCCGCCTCTGCTGAAGATAATGAATAAGATTCCTATTATGGATAAGAGATTTTGTCTCTAAAATGCCTTCCTATTGGGTTTATACCGTTTTTTTGAGAACTATAATTTTCTTACAGGAATCTGGAGATGTTCTTGATAGAGTGGCAGAATATGTAAAGAAGAATCGTGAAGAAATTTCAAGTGCAGCCGAAAGTTCATCAGCTGGTCTGGAAAATATTTCAGAATCCTGCCGATCATCACCTACTAGCCATGTGTTTTTCTTGTACCCAAAAGACAGAACTTTATTTCTTACACTGTTTAATTATGCAAAAAGCAAAGCTTTGCACAAGGGTTTTTGATTTACAGTAAATTCTTTGATTGTAAGTTATATAAAGGAAATGGGTGTGTTGTTTGGTAGCTGCAAAAATTTCATTACGAAAAAATTATGTATGGAGCTTAAGCCTTTAAAAAACATTCCTCATTTAAGGTAATGATTTTAAATTTTATTTTTGCTTTATGCATTCCAAAAATTATAGTTTATATATTACGAAGTATAGTTTATTCTATTTATGCTAAATATATGATATGTATTTAACTATCATTATTGATCAAAAGGATGTATTGCATTTCTTTGCAGTGTTTGTAATTTAGCTTCATTTTTTCCTTCACTGATTGTGTTGTAATTCTTATTTAAGGCATTTTCGTTTATTGAAAACCACTAACGTCCTTGATTTGTTCTTCGTTTTCATGTCTCCTTAGGATCTTTTTAAGTTATGCATATCCAGTACACAGTATTTCATGTAAACAATTTTACACTGATTTCTATTGAATAATATTTATTAGTTTTTAGATATATTTGTAAATGTGGATTTAGGAAGCATATTTGTTCTTATTGTAAAGTAAGTTAAACAGAAAGGGGGAAATGAGAGTGGGTCTTCCATTTGCACTTCTCAATAAGACTTTAAATTTTAACTGTGCACATGGTACAAAATGTTTTAACTGTGGTTTTATTATTTAGTGTTCATCTTTGTATGGTTTATTCTGATGGGAATTCAAGTGTGCTAAAGTTGATGTTGGGATGATATATTTTTGTAAAATTTATATGTACGCCTGTTAAGTATGTGAATAAAATGTTTCATTTTTACTTTTGTATGTTTTATTTTTCTTTTCTATTTATTCTCTGAATGCCACTTGCAAGATATAGTAATGACGATGTGACAGTTGGTGCTACCACTTCCAGGGCACAAATCAAGCATTTCCATATGCATTACAAAAGTTTTAAAAAGAAAAAATATTCAGAGTACTTTTATCAGGGTTCCCATGGTCCTTGAAAATCCTTGATAACTCCTTGAATTTTATTTGCCGTACTCTGGGCCCCTGAAAAGTACTTGATTTTTCGTTGGGTCCTTGAAAAGTACGGAAAGGTACTTTATTTTTTTTTTTTTATTTTTTTTTATTTATTTATTTATTTATTTTTTTTTTTTTTGTTGGATCCTTGAAAAGTCCATGAAAAATTCGAAATGTACTCTGTCTTGAGAATTCCACTGCCAGAAAAAGGGTGTTGCTATTGGAATGCTGTCAGTCACTATTCTTTTTCCTAGTTTGGAGGAAGAGGGAGGGGTGGCAAAAAAGGGTGTTGCTATGGTAACGCTGTCAATCACCAATCTTTCAGTTTGGTGGGAGGGATGTTGGCTGGCAAAAAAGGGCAGGGTTTCACTATGACCCGGATATTCCTTGAGATCCGGAAAAAGCAGGGAAATTTATTCTAAGGGGTCGTCCATAAATGATGTCACATTTTGTTTCAATATTTTTGACCCCCCCCCCATTTTTCCCGTCACACTCAACTATCCGGACTCTTCAGGTATCCGGAAATCGGCGTTTCCCGAGCGTGCCGGTTAGTTGAGCTTTTACTGTATATGTTTATGTAATATAGCGTGACATGTGACAAGGGGGGGGG
>BGPR01000022.1:2628735-2648603 GCA_013235015.1 Araneus ventricosus | reverse complement strand
CAATATTTTCACACAGTGTTTAAGTGCCAAGGAAATACTTGCTTTCAAACTTCTATCTTCCTTTATTTTTGATTAAACATATTGGTGCATGTTATCAACATTACATATTATATTAGTGATATATGTGCATATTTAAAAATAAAATTAATTCAAATAATAAATTCTTCACCAAAATCGATCTTTCTCAGAGGCGACTTTGTTAATATATTATACTATTGCTTTTCTTTTTTAGTGCTAAAATAATGATTTAAAAAATGATGAAAACATATAAATTTAATTGATGTATGTTCTTTAAAACCTGGAGGTTATTCATAAGTAAGGCAGAATGTGATACACCATGTTGGAAAAGCTGAATTAGAGGAGGCTGGTGATTTAATGGCAAATCAAGATTTTATTTTCAATAAAAAAGATTTAATATTTCAGTGTACTGGGTGCATTTTTTTTGCCTGTAGTTTCTAATATTCATACAATGAATAGTTTATTATTATCCTCACGAGATAAGTTTAGCCTCTCTTTATAAATATACTTTTTATATTCATTATATAATTAGAAATGACTCCTAAAAAAAAGATTTTCATTTATGTTCTGTTATTCTAATTTAGTGGATGGTTGATTACATTTTTAAAGTCACATGAACCATGTTGGCTATGCTGCTACCAAAATCCTTTATATGGCAAGTAATGGGAAGATCAGGAGGTACGAGACCCGAGACAGCACGCCCATGACGCCAAGCGGGAATGTGAAGTAAAAAATGTTTTTAATAGACTTGGATGAAATCATACATTTAAAAAAATATGATGAATAATATTTATTCATAAGACCAATTTATAATCTATAAATAATGCTGAAGTTTAAAATAATACCTAATAAGTCATATTTGCCCAGGTAAAACATGCATATTTCACAGTAAAGTTTGACATTAAGAATACAGAAATTACAGAATTAAAAAAAATACTTTGGTTGCAGGGAGGGAGCATATTGTTGCCTGCCCGGTTGTTAAAGTTTGGCGCCTCTGCTGAAGATAGCGATAAGACTTCCTATTGGTGGATAAGAGATTTTGTCTCTAAAATGCCTTCCTATTGGTTTATACCGTTTTTTTGAGAACTATATTTCTTACAGGAATCAGATGCACTTGATAGAGTGGCAGAATATGTAAAAAGAATCAGGAAGAAATTTCAAGTGCAGCCGAAATGTTCATCAGCTGGTCTGGAAAATATTTCAGAATCCTGCCGATCATCACCTACTAGCCATGTTTTTTCTTGTACCCAAAGACAGAACTTTATTTCTTACACTGTTTAATTATGCAAAAAAGCAAAGCTTTCCACAAGGGTTTTGATTTACAGTTAAATTCTTTGCTTGTAAGTTATATAAGAGAAATGGGTGTGTTGATTTGGTAGCTGCAAAAATTTCATTAAGAAAAAATTATGTATGGAGCTTGCTTTAAAAAATACCACTCATTTAAGGTAATGATTTTTAAATTTTATTTTGCTTTATGCATTCCAAAATTATAGTTTATATATTACGAAGTATAGTTTATTCTATTTATGCTAAATATATGATATGTAATAACTATCATATTGATCAAAGGATGTATTGCATTTCTTGCAGTGTTTATAATTTACTTCATTTTTCCTTCTTGATTGTGTTGTAATTCTTATTTAAGGCATTTTCGTTTATTGAAAACCACTAACGTCCTTGATTTGTTCTTCGTTTTCATGTCTCCTTAGGATCTTTTAAGTTATGCATATCAGTACGCAGTATTTCATGTAAACAATTTTACACTGATTTCTATTGAATAATATTTATTAGTTTTAGATATATTTGTAAATGTGGATTTAGAAGTATATTTGTTCTTATTGTAAAGCTAAACAGAAAGGGGAAATGATGGGTCTTCCATTTGCACTTCTCAATAAGACTTAAATTTAACGTGCACATGGTACAAAATGTTTTAACTGTGGTTTTATTATTTAGTGTTCATCTTTGTATGGTTTATTCTGATGGGAATTCAAGTAAAAGCTAAGTTGATGTTGGGATGATATTTTTGTAAAATTTATATACGCCTGTTAAGTATGTGAATAAAATGCTTTCATTTTTTATCTTTTGTATGCTTTATTTTTTCTTTTCTATTTATCTCTTGAATGCCACCTGCAAGATATAGTAATGACGATGTGACAGTTGGTGCTACCACTTCCAGGGCACAAATCAAGCATTTCAAATGCATTACAAAAGTTTTAAAAGAAAAATATCCAGAGTACTTTTATCAGGGTTCCCATGGTCCTGAAAACTTGATAACTCCTCTCTTTGATTTATGTCCGTACTCTGGGCCCCTGAAAAGTACTTGATTTTCGTTGGGTCTTGAAAAGCTGGAAAAGGTACTGATTTTTTTTGTTGTTGTTGTTGGATCCTTGAAAAGTCCATGAAAAATTCAGAAATGTACTCTGTCTTGAGAATTCCACTGCCGGTGGGTGTTGCTATTGGAATGCTGTCCAGTCACTATTCTTTTCCTAGTTTGGAGGAAGAGGAGGGTGGCAAAAAAAGGGTGTTGCTATGGTAACGCTGTCAATCACCAATCTTTCAGTTTGTGGGAGGGATGTTGCTGGCAAAAAAGGGCAGGGTTTCACTATGACCGAATATTCCTTGAGATCCAGAAAAGCAGGGAATTTATTCTAAGGGTCGTCCATAAATGATGTCACATTTTGTTTCAATATTTACCCCCCCCCCCCCATTTTGTCACACTTCCTGATATTCCCCCCCTGTCACATGTCACGCTATATTAGCATAAACATATACAGGTAAAAGCTCAACTAACCGGCACGCCTAGGAACCCATGATTTCCGGATACCTGAGAGTCCGATAGTTGGTGTGATTGGGAGGAAAAATGGGGGGGGGGGATAGTAGATTGTAGCCTTTTTTTTTAAATTTTTTCGGCCAAATAATTTGTTTTTGTCATTTTGAAATGTACATTAAATACAAATTTTAAGAATACTGCTGTATCTTCCATATAACATTGTACTTACAAAACATATGAAGATTTTAATTTAACATTGATGATAAAAAAAAGTATGATCTGTAGCCGAATTTTTACCGTAAATCTATATAAGATTGTAAAAATATAAACATATGAAAATAGCCGACGAAACTGAAAAATATTCTACTCGGCAAGCATAATAAAACTCTTTTAAGTGATCATAAACAAATCCCAGATTGAATATCAAAACTAATTATCTTTTAAAAGATCGCAAAGGTTATTGCGCAATACGCGCACCTTCAGGTCTCCCGCACGTTATATTACGTAATCGGAATCAACATCTGCCAGTATTCAGGAAAGTAAATAAATAAAGGAAAAGACTTACCAATTTGAAGTAACCCCCCATTTTTTTAAACCCATTATGTCCCTTTACCTTTTTTCGGTTGTCGATTTCGTTTTTAGGTCTCATTCTTCGGCAAAAGGGGAGGACCGTTTATTTATTTATTATTATTATTATTTTTAGTTCTCACTTTTGCTTTTGAAACCCCCATAAAACAAGTCTGTGTATGTCACAGCACTGTATATTGCTTTCCCCCCTTCTACGCCCCTCCGTGCAGAGTGGGCGTTGCATTCCAGAAATAAATTGTCCGCGTGAAGGGAATGGCGCGGGTACGTGCTAAATTTTGGCACGCGGATGTAAAATGTTTAGAAAAACTCATTTTCTAATTTTTCCTGTTAGTTGAGCTTTCCGGATACTTGAATGCCGGATAATCGAGAATTTACTGTACTTGCAGTTCAGAAACAAAGCACTACGTTATAGATCATATTTCAAATTTATTTTTAAACTTTATGTGTTTTAATGACATTTGTGAGCATAATAATAATGATTATATGTGTACTTTTTTGTATGAAATAAGATTAAGGTTTACTACAAAAAACCTAATTAATATACAATTGTAATAAAATATTAATATAAAAGAGCAATTGAAAACAATAGTATTTTGGAATTTGATATATTTTGCTTTAAATCTTATATTTACTTTATGAACACAAAATTAAACAGATTGTTTTTAAAAAAACGCCTCAATAAGATCAACCTGTTTGTGTCACTGCCAGTTCTACCACTCACCCAGGTGGGGCGACGTATCTTTTGTTGGACATTTCAAGGGTGTGACAGGGGGAGGTTTTCTTCTAATGGTGAAGAATTTCTGCTGCTACCATATTCTCAGAACCTACCCTGAATGCCTTTTTCGAAATGAAAGGAATATAAGTGAAAAAAAATCACATGGAAGTTATTTTAGCCCCGATTAAAAAATACCCTCAAATTCTGGTAATTTCAAAATAACTTCAAAATTTAATCTGCTGATTTTAAATGTTTTTATTTTAACCAAAATGTGTGATGTCACACTTCTTGTTACTCCCTCTCTCCCCCTTGTCACAAACTGTCTCAATTTCACGAACCCCTTTCCCCCCCTCCAAGCATGACATATTTATGTACGGCCCCTAACACTGGAATTTTTTTTTATTTTGATAACTCTTATCAGACGAGATAATATTCGCTGGTCTTTTATCGTAAGTAGAATGAAACATCGATGACTACCAATGAAAATCGGTCATTTACTGACAATCAGAAACGGAGGCCATCCTCGTTTCTGCGCACTGCGCTTTTACATTTAAATTTCCGTTGAACCTAAATTTCGTCTATGAACAGGATCGTGTTCCCCTTATTAGTTAAATTAGATACACCAAGCAACAGATTCCGAGACTACCACTTTTGGACGATTTTACACCGGAAAGGGGTGTCAGGCAATGAGTCATATGAGCGCATTTCTGGAGTTCTTTGTTAGATCACGCTCAGTCAAATGTAAACAACACCCTTCCATTCTTCACTTTCCCCCTATTTTGATGAAAATAACTCCGCCCGGCGCATGCGCAAAAGCGTGGCGGGTTTCCAGTAAATTCCAATTCCGGCGTTTTTGGCCCATTTTTGCGAATTTTTCTTTTTTCCCCATTATTATTTTTACACATGCAAGAAGAAAAGTTATGCTTCCGGTATTTTAATTTATTATTTCTTGTATTTTTTCTCTCTTTTTTTTTTCTCTCTCTCTCTCTCTCTCTCTTTTCTTTTTTGTCTTTTGATGTTTTGTTTATCTTTGAGACGATTTTTATTCTTTTTGAGCCGCATTGAAAAAAGTTGGTTGGAATCAAAAGTTTATTTTTTTTCTATAATGAAGAAATATTATGTATGTGTAATATATTTATCTTTTTTTAATGACCAATGGTAATGGTTTTTCTGCCGTCGTTGATGTCATAGAGGACCCTTTGAAGAAATGGATTCTAAAATGGAAGGGGTCAGTTCCATATTGCCGAAGATCGACATGCAAACCTTTTTGAGCGACTCTTGCACATTTTCATTTTCAACAAACTTTCGGTCTTTTTCTGTCATTTTGAGTTGTTTCTATGAGGGCTATTAGTATGAGTCACACAGGAAAAGGGAGGCCTTCCCTTTTTAAAATTCTGCAACATGTTTTCCAAACAGAGAAATTACATAAGTGTGAAAAATATATTAAGTAATGAGTAATAATTTAATTAATATAACTAATAAGTTTAAAAATTAATTTTAGACTATAGATTTCTTGAGTGTCAGTTATTTTCAAAAAGTTTTTGTTCCTTTTTGGGAAAAAATCCTATGGGCACCTATAGTAATCAATTTTTACTTATATTAGTTCTTATTAATGAAACTTTTTTTTTCTTTTCCAACGGTCATAGAGGATTAATATAAGTGGTTTGATTACTAAAATTGAACATAAAAGAGCAAGGGATGCCAGATTATGCAGTTTTTTTACTTTTCATTATGGCAAATAGTCGGGTAAATTTTTGTACTTCGTTCACACAAACTGGCTATTCAGTTAGTAGATAAATAAATATATGGCAAAAATTTTAAAGGGTCATCATAATTGTGAGTCATACATCACACTGAACTACATTGCATTGGTTTCTGTACTGCAGACAAACTAGCTGAAAAGGCTGAGAAAAGTAGAGATTTTCAATCTATTGCAGAATCCAATAGTTTTAAGAAAACAGCAAAAGAAAGGGCTAATGAAGTCAAAATGACCAATGAAAAAATTGAGGCTTTAACAGAGCAACTAAAAATGTAAATTTAAAGTATTTTGAGGTTTATTTATTTCAATGTAAATAAAGATTTGTTGATTTGTACCTTTCTCTTGCCTTTTTTCCCTTCATTCCCAAGCAATGGTGAAAAGTAGGAATAGAGGTTCTTGTGGGGCTAACAATTTTTTAATGAATTTTGTTTCAGCTAATGTGTTTGTGAAGTGAACTACCAAGTAATGCTTAGTACTAGTTTGTGTAAAATTAGCATCTAGTAGTAGTACACTATACCTAATAGTAAGGGTGCTTGAATTGTGATCTCAAAACTCACTTTGCACTGTAGATTTTAGTTTACTAACTGCAAGGTGAGCAAAACATACGTCTGCGATACTCTTCACTTAAGCATCTAAAAGTCATAAGTAAGAAAGTGATGACGCATTTGAACGTTAAAGTTGGAAAATATTTGATTTAAATTTGTCCTTTACATTTTTGTGTTCTAAAATATGTAATTTTATGGTCCTTTAATTTAAAAAAAAGTTCCTTGAAAAGTCCTTGAATTTTTTTCTTCAATAATAGTGGGAACCCTGTTTATGCACATTTTATCATTTTTATATGGCTTATTTTGTAGTTTGGTGATTGTGAATATCTTGCTGCCCTAAAAGTATGAAAAATTCTTTATAATTTATTTGTTATGTGAGAAAAGTGGATTTTTGATATATTTTATTCTAATAACGAAGATCTTCATATTTTGTAGCGTCTTCGAGTAATTGCGATAACTTCGCTTTCAAAACAAATGTTCGTATGGTAGTCATGTAAAAAAAGTTAATTATGTATAAACCTTTCTGATCGTAATGGGACATATCAGTCTTTGTGGAATACTATTAAGTACAACTCAAAAGAAATGAAATTTAATTTGCATTGTTCCGGGACCTAACTGTAGTAATAATTTTAACGGATGTAAAATCAGACATATGGCACTTATTAGATTTTAAGATACAATGTCTGTCTAAAAAGAGGGAACTTTTAAATCAGAGTATTAATGCATCAACCTACCAACACGGTTGTAATGACGTTGCATGGCGGTAATTTCGAGCTTGTACCTGCGACTTTTTCGAGGACACTACTGCGTTTTGTCATTGTTTTACGAGTGGCAGAGTGAACCAGTATTTTCTGTATTTGGCGATTATTTACATTTCGAAATGGAATGAGTTTGTGTGAAATTTCCTTAGAATTGGTAAGACCCTTAGTTCAAACAATTTAGATATCGCAGGAAGCTTATAGAGAGGATGGTTTTAACTGGTCACAATGCTATGATTAGTATAGACATTTCGATTTGAGCAGAACATCCACCATTAGACAACATGAAAACTGGGCCCCTTCCCCATCAACGGACGATCTTCACAGAGAGGAAGTGCGTCATGCTTTGATTCATGCAAATCATCGTTTAAATGCTCATGAGACTACTGAAGATCTAGGAATAATCAAAAGTTTATTTCGCAAAATTTTGACTGCAGATTCATTTCATTGCAGCAAAATTTGCGTCTTGTCCCTTGATTGATTAGCAAAACATGAATCGTGTCATAGAAGTTTCTGGATCGTTCAAATGCGGATCAAACCTTTCTAAAACTTGTCATAACTCTCAACATGCGACGCCATGGACTTTTTCGTTTTGTTTCCAGAGATGAAATCCAGCGTGAAAAGTCGATGATTTGAAACGACAGGAAAGAGAGAGAGAGAGGAAAATTCACTCGAACTGGCTTGTACCCCCCCCCCCAAATAAAAGAATTCCCAAGAGCCATTCCAGCATTGGAAGACAGGTTGGAGGCTCGGAATGTTCGAGGGCCACTCTACAATTTATTGCTGCCTGGTACTTCCGAAAACCTACCCGTTTTTCCTGAGGCGAAATCTATTGTGCATAGTATAATAGCTTCGTTCCGGGTACTGAATGTATTCAAGGAAGTTCCGTTGTGTTTTTAGTCCAGTCAACGAAGGAAAAATAGAAAAAAAAGGTGTAGTTTTGAAATTTGGCACAGTTATTGGGGATAGTGTCCTAAACGACATACTAAAAGTCCCCGCAGGTGGAGGGTGCGCGGGGGGTACAGGGGGTTTAAAGGAGGCGTTTTCAGGTTTTCTGAAATATCTCGAAAACTATGGATTCTATCGAAAAACACTCAATCACAAAATTAAACTACATGAAATTTCCTACAAAAAAAGTTCTGCGTTTTTTTTGTAGCATCAATAGTTTAGAAGATATAGGGGGGGATTTAAAACTTAATATTTCTAAAATTCCTTATTGTAATGGTAAAATCGATTAAAAGTGCTGAATCAACAATCCTCATAAAAACCTCATGCCTATATAATAATTATGCAAGGGTAGTATTGTATGTGTCGGAGCGGGAGGGGGGGGGAGGTGACAAACCCATTTGATGAACAATTATGCTCCCTTCCTCCCCTCACATCCGTTCCTCTTCACAAGTTTCCTTCTACTCGTAGTCCAGTCAACGAAATGTAAATTTAAAAAATGGTGCAGTTTTGAAATTCGGCACATTTGTACCCTAAACGAGATACTAAAAGTCCCCGCTGGTGGAGTGTGTGCAGGGGTACGGGGGGCCGAAAGAGGGGATTTCTCAGTTTTTCTTAAATATCTCGAAAACTATGGATCCTAGCGGAAAAACACTTAGGTATAAAATTAATCTACAATAAATTTCCTACAAAACTAGTCCTAAATTTTTTTGTAGCGATGTTGTAACGTTCCTTTTCCACAATATAATTCCTTTCCGTTAACACGCTGCCTTTACGTGTAAGTTTCATTCATGGCCATGGAGTGGACTTTTCTTTTAAGATATTACTATAACCGTTAGCTATTAAATATAACCTACCATCTTTAAAATGGATAAATAGAAAGTAGAATAGAGTATTGATCGGATCTACGACTGCCTGATGTTTAAAGATGTTTGCTCTACTCATCACATAACGAAATATCATTATATACAGGGTTCCCACTTATATCCGTTACACCCCCTTAACTTCTAAACGGTGACAGCTTAGGCCATAAAGTTGGTGTCTAGGTATAGTGAAAAGGCTATGTGCTACTCGATGAGACAACTTACAACGCCATCTATCGGCAAATTTTGGAATTAGCGGTCCTATTTTGTAAACGGTGAAAAATATGAGAAAAAAGTCAATTAGAAAGTTGTAGAGCACTCTCGATTTAGTACGAAAAGATACCTTGCGCACATTAATACTCAAAACAGAATGTAAAAAATGAACATTTGTTTGATTTTGATTTTCAACACTATGGCGTCGTGAAACGCGAGCGAAGTGAGAAAAGACCACCTTACCGACTAAATACCAGCCTGTGTTGTGGCGCAGAGGAAACGCACGCGATTCGCATTCATGAGGACCAGAGCCGGCCCGAACAAAAGCAGGGCACGGTGCAAAATTGACATGCGGGGCCTTGAAAAAATTTTGTCCGACAAATTAATTTGTTGCATTTTGCTATTCATTACATCGCACAATTTCATTTTGTAAAAATTTTAAAAAATACGATAAAATAACAAATAATTAAGTTATTTTTATAAAATTAATATTTTATCCACACAAAAAATCGTTAATAAATCAAACAACAAAAATAATTGCTTCATATATAAAACTTAGTAGTTTTATAGCAAATTCGTTGATAATATCATCATGATTTAGATTTTTGGTTAATGCGGATTCGACAGATAAAATGACTAAGAAAATCAATTGTTCGTCTATAATGCTAGATCTCAGGTAATTTTTTAAGTTTTTTTTTTTTTTTTGCAGATGCGAGCGTATTGGTAAGGTCAATATAATTTTAGAACAAAAGCAAAATTTGGATACAATTGAAATAAAATATTTTTAAATAAATAATGTTAATATTTTCATATTAATATTGTGACCTGGAAGGTAAAACTTGACGACAAATTTTGATTTCTTTAAATAACCTCCTCAGACCCGACACAAAAGAAACAACTGATTTTCCTCAAAAATGTTTGTAACTTACTATTCCCATCACTGTAAGTTCAAAAAAGTCAATTTTTTTCTTTGTTGGGGGGGCAAGTATCACATGTGATACTTTAGGGCTCATCTACTACAAAATCAAAAATTAAGAATTGAACGATTATATTCAAATTACATTTTAATTTTACAAGTTAACAAAACTTTATACATTAATGAGTTTTTCATTTTTCATGGAATTGTTTGAAACAGTTTCTTGAGCCATTAAAACAGAGAAATACTTTACAGTTGGAACAGCGCACTGTAGTTAGAGCATTACATTTAGGCATTCTACATTTACTCCTATGAATTCTATCACCAACCATTTCAGGCATATGCCTTACATCTTTCTTTCTTGCGGAATCATGTGGCATACAAGCAGGGATCCTTCGTTTAGCTGGAGGCTCAGAGTCCTCAATGGATTCATCGGATGAGCTGATAGTGGCAATTCGTTGTTGTGATTGTTTTACCCCATAGATCAATGTTGTGGCCACATTCAGTCTGAAGTGAAAGTAATCAAAAATATCCTTTTTGAGTGCTCCGGCAGCTTCCATTTTGTGACGATATGCTATCCAAGCACTACTCACTGCAAAATCGATCATGTGCAAAATTACTCTTAGCGTCCATTTTTTTGTCCGATTTTTCATTCGGTAGTTGCTGATGCAACGATCTAAGTGATCTACACCACCCATGAATTCATTGTAATTTTTTACAATTGCAGGGCGGTTGATATCTAAGTATTTTTTTTTCTTTCTTAGACCACCGAGAACATTTTTCCATGGGAAGTTTCCCACTTTCTGTTGACAACAGCAACACACCCCTGTTATCAAACCATTTGACTAAACAACATCTTTTGTCATTTCTGACAATTTGGTCAACAGAGCCACGACCGTTTCTTTTCATGTCACGATCTGTTTGTAATTCTGTAAGTTTTGGAACTTTGTTTTTCATAAGTGTGCCCGTTGCAAACACTTCTCTATTGAGTAATATATCAAATAACAATTCGGATGTAAAGTATCTATCAACATAAATTGATGACCAAGGTTGCAATGAATCCGAAAGCTTTAGTGCGATCTTACCACCTAAGTCGAGGTCACTCGTATCTGCCAGAGATTCCACATCAGTTCCTTTTCCTTCATAGAATATGAAATCTAGAGGTAAGCCATATGTAGTGCACATAACGAAAACTTTCAGGCCAACAGGGTTTGGTTTCCCTTTCACATATTGGCGCATAGAAATTTGTCCGTGGAACGGAATTATTTGTTCGTCGATGCTAACAATTCTCGGTCTTTCTTGTTGTAAGCATCGTTCCCGAATTTTGCTTAGTAAAGGTCGAACTTTCCAAAATTTATCAGATTTTTTTTAGTCATCTGACACGTCATTGTCATTGATGACTTTCAGATTGCTTCTAATTTGAAAAAAAAAACGATCTCTGGCAATGTTATCTGCGATAACGGGTATCCTAGTAAAACGTTCCCATACCATTTTCAACCTGGGATAACCATAACATGAGAGAAGTAGGCTGCATCCTATGAATATTTTAATTTCTTCCGGTGAAACATTTGCGCTCTTGCCTGTTTGTATCACCGATCTTATATTTGTGCAATTAGCCATCTCTCTAAAAAAATCATCATCTAGGTATTCCAAAAAATACTCAATTGGTTTTGAGCTGCTGTAATTAACACCCGATTTCTGGCAGAAATTAGATGTAGGGGCTGGGAATGCATCAGTATGAATTCCCCATTTTCCCGGATTGCTACTTGAAATTAAATCTGAAATCGAAATGTCATCGTCGTCCTCGTCTTCATTATCATCATCATCATTCAATTCAACATTATCTTGATAATCTTCATCATCATCAGATAAGGAACTCAAATCGAATCAGCCTGGTTCATCAGTTCTAGAATTTCTTCTGCTGTCAAATACCTCCCTAACAGTAAAAAAATATAATAATGAATAAATAAAAATAAAATATTGAAATAAAAAAATATGTATAATATACTAAAAAGGTAAAAGTTTAAGTTTGGAATCATTTTAATTAATAAAAATTATGAACCATATTGATTAACTGGCATAAATGTTACAAATAGAGGCGAGAAGAAATAGTTAAAAAATCTCAAACCAAAATTGATTCCTTCACTATTGGAAACTAAAGTATCACATGTGATACTAAAATGTTTAGAGTACCTTCAGGGTCTACTATTTATCACAAATTAAGATTTGTAAATCTACACAGCATACTCATATATCCTTTAATAAAATCTATATTTTTAAAATGAACTGCAATTTGCAAATAAATAATTAAAGAACACTTACTTGGACGGCGAGAAGAATCCATGTTTATCGCTGAAAATGACAAGACAAAAGCTAAAACAAAACCAGTGCTGCCATCTATCAATCAACCAAAAAATTAGACACAGTATTTCGACCAATATCACATGTGATACAACCGTTTCCAACTGATCTTCTTCTGTTAGGCACTTTTAAAAAATTCAGAAACATGAGTATCACATGTGATACCTCTGAACTGAGGAGGATAAATCAATGCAATTCATTTTCGTTTTGCGCAATCTGTCAGCGGCGTGGGGCCTTGTGTGCTCGCACCTTTCGATACCCCCTCGGGCTGGCCCTGAATTCAAGCATTCCTTTTTAAATAAGAGATAAAATTCCTCCCATTATTTTTTGCGAACTCAACTTGTAAAAATATGTCCTGTCTTCCTGATTTTATGAGGGAATATTAAAAATTGTTCAGTTTGAAAACTTTCAGTGCTAAAGTTGAAATTATAAAATACAAAAATAGTTTCAACTAGAGTCTCAAAACATGAAAGTTTAAGGGACTTAAAATAACTTTTAACTATGTAGTCAATTGAAGGAGAAAGTCTGTCCCCACCCCTTTTTCAATTTTTCTATCGATTTACGATGTCAGCACATGCATTAAGTATTTAAATAAAATTTCATGCCGTAAAAATGGGATTTTCGTTTAATTTAGATTATAAAGTGAATTGTTAAAAGTTGAACTCATTATTTCTTCATATTTAAAAACAAGTAGACCAAAACGATAAAACTGAAAAAATATAATCACCTGACTAACAAACTTATTTACAATTTTGCACAAGCTACTGATAGTTTCGGTTTTAGGATATTTAAATTGAATCAATCTTCAAAATGCTTCTTATATTTTAAAACTTATCCAATGAACTTTGATATATAGTTTCCAAAACTAATAAAGGTTCCAAATAAGTAACATTTTATAATGAAAAATGCCCAATGTAAAAGAGTAAAAAACACAAATTGTCGTTTGTTAATAAAAAAATTATCTGAAATGTGTATACAATAATAACAAATAGCAAAAATATTGAAATACAAAAACAAAGGGTAAACTACATTGTTTTATAAATTGATAACCTATTATAATATTAAAATTTTCTTTTTGAAAATATAAAGGGAAAGGTTGTTTAATAAATGACTACAAAAAAGGGACAAAAAGATAGCGCATCTGAAATTTGTCTGCAAGAAAAAAATGCAGAATATTTTAATTTGCTGTTTGGCTGATACTCCGAATGCAAACAACTGTTCAATAGAAAATTAATCTTTTGAGAAAACTCCTTGTGTTACCCGTCATGTTTCACACAATCCAGTATTCAGATTCACTGTTATTGATTAAACTCTGAGGAATAGATGTAACAGACTACCTTTTAACAAGTACCTACGATGAATTCATAGATGCTGGAAAACCACACTTTTGACAAGAAAAGCGAGAAACCCCTGTGAGATATGTCCTTCATCATCGCTTAGCAGTCCTGCTGAATACAAGGGTGACAGATGTGATCAATTTAGAGCTAGATAAGCAGAAAAAACATTCCTCAAAGAGCTGAGTTTCCCAACCTGTTGTACGCGCACCCCTAGGGGTACGCGAAGGAACAGTTGGTGGTACGCGAACTCAAAGTCGGTAATGACTTACACAAGAAATCATAAGTGATTAACATAAGAATGAACTAATACTATTGTAAAAATTGAATAAAATGTAAAAACAAAAGCAAGTCCTGCAAATTTTATTAATTCGAGTCTTTTGACTCTTAAGCTTGCCTTTGCATAGGCGAATGGTTGGAGAAGGGGGATATGACAATAGGGGTATCAGAAAATAAAATTATTAATCCATTATTATTTATTATCCATTTATTATTTATTATCTATTATTAATTATTTTATTAATTTAAAATAAAATAATCAAAAAATTAATTATTTTATTTTAAATTAATAAAATTATTAATTTAAAATAAAATTATTAACCGAGAGAAAAAAAGGCTGGGAACCCCTGGTCTAGAGGTGTTTCTTTAAGTTTCCCTGGGGAAGATAATCTGCTAGCCATTAGGGGAACAGATGTGGTACCCTAATGGCCTCCCTTACCCTGGAAGTAATGGTCTCGGGAACAAGGAATGTATTGAATGTTATCACCTGCAATTTATCTTCAAATGACGGACATCCGCTTTGGGGTGCACCTTGCACCAAAACAAGAGTGACCATACGATGCCTGGAACAATCGAACCAGCTTTAGGACTGCACAATGTTGCTTTTTACCTTTTACTCTGCCCAGGAATCGGAAACAAGTGGACCTCCAGGTAGCAAAGGGAATTGTTGGATTCTTATCCACAAGATCCTCCAATTACCTTTTTAAAAGATCTTTGAAGGAAATTTTCAAAACTAGATAAAAAAAAATTGCAATATAATCTGCAATATTCATATTACAGATTATATGTGTGATATTACGAATAAAGACAATCTTTGAATATTGAGAGCAGACAATGAAATACTATTTATTCTAATTAAAAATCCTTCTTTAGGGATATTTTGCTAAATAACTGGACATTTCACCAAAATTCGTTATATTTCACAACAATCTCTGTAATTACGCACCTCCAATTCTTACTGATAAGAAAATCAGGCTAGTCCTTTCCATTGGGTTACAGCCCAGGGGCAACATTGTTCAAGTGGCGCCTAAAAGTTTAAAATACTGATCTTATTTTAACTTTAAATTTTAAAAAATGTTTAATTATGATTTTAACTATCTTAAAAGAAAAAATATGATTAAGGCTTGTAACTAGAGGACTATCGATTTTGTAATGTTACATAAACACGTGTATCAGTTCAAAAATATTCACACAGAAACAATCAATAAGAAAATTATAAACTATGCATGTAATAGAATTACCTACATTATTGTTACAAACATGGAAAGTCGCTTCCCAACAATGCAAGTCTTATGGTTGGGAAGAGAGTTTTACAAGGTTAAGCATGGAGTGGCCTCAGCGACTGTTATGGCATCCCTGACCTTGGCGACCATTTTGGCGATTTGGCGACAAATAGATGATTCCCGAAAATGCAACCCTTTTCACGATATTTCTACTAGGAAAGGGAATACACGAGAAAACTCCATGTGACGTCATGGCCTGTCGGAGAGAATATTTAAGGACGGCGCCTGGATCAGAGGAGGTTGTTGATCGCCTTGGAGCGCGAACGTCTTTGGAGTTCTATCCGCTGTGCGAGCTGAGCTGTTATTGTCGTTACTAGTTATTTGCTGACTGTTTGTGTTGTTAAATATCAAAGTGCTGAACTGTCATTACCTGTGAATTGTTGTCTATTTACATTGGTAATCTGTGCAAGAACTATTGTTTCCTGAACTGTGCTACGTGTTTTCCTGTATATTTGTAAGTAAACCTTCATTCTCCATTATCCTGCGTGTTGGACTGTTTACACCATACACCTACAGAAAGACTTTTTGCAACATTATCAATGATAAATTAGGTAGCTGCATGCTGTGTGTTTGTGCGATACCTAATATCATAGTACTTCACATTTTGTTCTTTAATCACACTATAGAGCGCTATATTTAAAAACATAGGCGCTCAAATTCATAATTATGGTTCTGATGGGGCCCCCAACTACTCTAGTCCAGGGCGCTCACATTTGTTAAGAAGGCCCTGAAGAAAATAAGTCATAAATAAGTTATAATCTAATGCTTGAAGGGATAAGTAAAAGAAATGCAGTCAAAATGTCAGTGATTATATTGAACTTTCAATTGTTAATAACAAAAATATATCAAAAAGCTTCAATTCTTAGACAGGAATCCTTTAAAAATGAAATTACTTTTTAAAAATGTTCAGCGGCCAGAAAGGAATGTTACTTTAGGAAATGGTGCAAATTATTTTACAAAGGCTTGCTGTTTGTTTCGCTGATGAAATTATTACAGAATATGTTGTATACATCTGGAAATACGTATAGCTTTAATATTCAGAATTAACGGAAATTATGAAGAATATTTTCACCAACATCAATTTTTCCGGATTTTTGAGATGAAATTGCAATCACCCCTGATCCTTATACATTTTATAAGCATGTTTCGATTCAGCAAGCAAGTTAGTGGGTTAGTTCAAGTTTAATCATTTTCCGTTTCATATGAAAGCTCAATTTTTAGGTGAGACGGCAGATAGAGAGAATTGGGCAGGTGTATAGCGCAATGAACAGAACAGGTGTAAGGTTTCTAAAGTAGCAGTCTATCAAAATTTGACATACTTTTCTGAGGGAACAATTAAGATCAGGCTGCGCATAAAAGATTTTATTGAAATTTTTCGCACGCAGTAATCCTAGCGAACCAGCTGGTCGCCAGTGGCGACTAGTGACAAATATTTAAAGAATAGAAATCTTGCTATTGTCAAATTTTAGACAGGTTTTTTTTCGTGCTTTAATCTAGCTTTTCGACTGTCACCAATGAATTTCAACATGCCGAATCAGTAAAGCAGCTTAACTAAAATTTTCGCATACGCAGGGCGAAGAGTTTGGTGGCAGATTTAGTGCTCCTAGAAAATTCTGATAGCTGACCAGTGGCGTAGCGACGTTAAGTGCCGCCCGGGTCATAATATAATTTTTTCGCCCCCCCCCCCCGTCATCATCAATGGTTTAGTTGTGTAAACGGCCATGGTATTTGTTCGCCCCCTCATCGTACTTGATTTTAAAAGTGACATAAAAGCATTAACGTTTTGTTAACATGGACCCGTGCGTAGAGAGGGTACCAGACGCAGTGGCGTACCAGGAAATCTAATAGTCCAATAGTCATAAGTGGTTTAGCAAACGTAAATTGTGCCCCGGCTGTGTTATTATTGTTTGGCCCCCTCATCATATTCTGCTTTTAAAAATAGCATAAACATAATAATGTTTGGACTACATGGCGCCCCCTAAAACTGGCGCCCGGGACATCCACCTCCGGTCGACGCCACTGTCCATGACTTCTCTCGAACTTCAGACAGAGGGAAGAAATCTGCTTTCAGTTTTTAATGATGATCTAGAACTCAATCTGTCCTATGAACTTTTCCATCTAAATTCTCATAGAACTAATTGAAACATTGGGATTAAAATCTCCCAATGGCTAAGTGGCTAAGAGAAATAGGACTACAAACAGTTTATTCGAATGTTGACATTGACGAATCCCTTAGTTTAAAGTTCCTCTTAGTTCTTACCATTGAAGCAGAATTAACAATATCTATCAACTTTAATGAAATAATTGAAGCCGTTTCATAGAAGCACATATTTAAGACAACCTGAAGAAATTCAATGGATTTTTTTTTTACAGTTAATATGTATAGTAAGGGAAGTGGGGGTAAGAGTACGCAGTCGGGTAAGAGTACGCATAGATTTTTTTCCCTGTTGGCAACAGTGCAAGCAGAAGCGAATGTGATCATATCAGCACATGTGTTTTCAGCTCTCTCAAGAGACCGCCATTATTATTTTCACCCTTGCCGTCTTTTATTTATCAGGTAAGATATGATTTCGTTATGTTAGCATGTAATTTTTCCGTGAAGAAATCTTAATTTTTTTGTAAATAAAGGACTAATGCTTGCTTTCAAAGTAAATATCATTATGAGGTTTGTTCCCATCCGAACAACGAGGCCACATTAGAATTTAACTTTAGTGAATGCTACGGTTATCTATGGAAGATTTAGAGAAGCAATACATCGGCGGCTAAGAGTGCGCACAGGCCAGATATGCGTACTCTTATCCGCTCTGTAATTTGAAGCAGCCATTCCAACAAAACTTTGCATTTTATTTTATCATTATTATTATTATTATTAAAAATGAGATTGGGAACAATATTTTATGAATTATGGGTTTAAATTTTATGATTTTTCCTATTTTTAAATATTAAAAATTATGATTTCTTAATTTCGGAAATAACAATATTTGAATTAGGCTATTTTTATGCTTTTTTTATTACGAAAAGTAGTGCGTTTGTAATTTTGTATGTTTCAGAAGTTTAATTACATTTCTATTCGCATTATAATGATATAAATAAAACGGGTATTTAAAAATTCGCCTTTAATTTCCAATATTCAGCGCTGTTGAGGCGGCAGAAGATATTAACCTATAATTCTGAAATTTTGTAAAGGTGTTAATGTTAATAAATAGTAACTTTTAAGCACTACCGCAAACAAATCAACGAAATCTGAGATTTTTTATTAATTTTTGAATTTTAACCATTTTTAGTCCAATTTTCACAACTTTCTGCCCATTGAGGCGACAGAAGATCAGAGTAATAAGATTTTACACACTTTTTAATAATAGAAATTCGCAACTTTTCCGCACTACCGCAAAAAGATCTAAGAAACTTCGACTTTTTCGGCCAGCCAGTCTTGGCCTCACGTCGGGTAAGAGTACGCAGTTGGCATTTTTTTTCCTCTTGCGTTTCGTAATATATTTTTTTAAAGCTAAAATTTTAATTTTTTGTACCCTTCTTTCTAAGTTAATAAACTATGATTCAGTATATTTTCGAGGCTCTAACTTTTCAATTTTCATTTTTATAACGAAAAATCCACTAGGTGCGTACTCTTACCCTCCTTTCCCTTATATGTTTTTATTGAATTAATGTTATACAATTTCATAAATAGTGTGATTTGTTTCAAATTTTGTAAAGATTGCATATGTTAATAACTCACATGCTTCAAAAATAAAATACTAAATATTTAATTGAAATACGTAATAAATCAAGTTTTTGACGGCAGAAGTCTGTTCTTTCACCTAGGGCAGAAGTTCCCAACCTTTTTTCATTCGTGTACCTCTTGATAAGTCTTTTTATTTTTGAGTACCCCATACTGTGACCACCTCCCCAACCACCTCTTCGCGCAAAGAAGTTTTTATTATTAACGTCAAGAGCTTAGGTTAGCTTAAGAGTCAAACGACTCTAATGAATTTGTAGGATTTATTTTTGACTTCACATTTATTATTCACGTCCATTACTTAAAACATAATTAGTTCAACGTCAAAACAAATAAAAATTGCAATGAAATAATTTCGCAATAATTTATGATGAGAGTTAACAATTACTCAGTTAATTACAAAATATTAATCTATTTCTTCCTTTTCCTATTTCATGAATAGGCTTTCGGACTCCTGCAATTTTTACTTTTATTTTTCAAGCGAACCTAATTAAAGGAAATTCTAGAATATTCTTATGTTTTGTGTTTTTCGCCATTGCTAAGATCACTTTCCCGTACCCCTAACTGGTCACTCGCGTACCCCAGGGGTACGCGTACCACAGGTTGGGAACCTGTGACCTGAGGCGTAGAATTGTAAAAATCCGGTCCTGGTCATAAGCTTTGGTTTTACAAGAGAAGTTACTTATTTGTTGATGGTTTTGCAATATCATTTTGTGACTGTTTCTTAATCCTAAAATTTGAGTCATACACTCAATAATAGTTTTTGCGTAGAGCTTTTTACTTCTTTG
>BGPR01000022.1:2580959-2628562 GCA_013235015.1 Araneus ventricosus | reverse complement strand
TTTATATTTTTCCCTTTGCAACATCAAATAAAGAGAGGAGGTGAAAAGAAAAATTTAAAAAATCGGGCGCTAGTTATCCTTGCTACGTCTCTGGACTGGTGAGCAATTACTTTTTTAAACTCGAAAATATGATACTCATTTTAAATCTAAAAAGATGAAGAAAAAATGAATGGCAGATTTTTTTTTCCAGTGGTAGAAACCATCTTTTCTAGGAAACAATTTTTATTCATGCTAATTTTTAAAATTTATCTCTTTTCAAAAGGGCGAAAACTGCACTTTGATTGCTTCAATTTTGTATCTGGTGTGCATGGTGATTCACGAAAATCTTCATTCTCGAAAATACAGAAGTTGATGAGATATCATATTCAGAGATTAAAACTACTTGAACAGAAGGGGAATTAAAAAGTAACATTTCTCAACCATTCACTTTATCTCCTCTACTATTAAGAGGAGGAGTTTAAGAGGAATTACTACTACTATTAAGAAAATCTATGTAAAGTCTTTAAGTGATATTCAGAATTAGGGTCAAGCAGAATTTGGAAATCCATCGCAACGGTCTACTGTACAAATCTTTCTCCTATATTGGGAAAATATCAAGTGAAATAAAAGTATTATCCCTCATTCATACTATAAGAGATATTAATTACAAAAATACTATGAATTTTGAATTTTGGGAATCTTTACAACTTTTTCCAATATTATGTATTAAAAAATTCCATTTGAAATAAACTTATGAAGCTGCTATTCAAAATTAATAAGTCACCTCGAATCTACAGAAAATTAAGAGATCTTAAGTCCATTTGTAGATGAAATAAACACCGCTAGATGGCGACACAAAATGTTAAATTCCGAAATGGAACCGAGATTCTTCCTTGAAACCTAAAAGTTTTTTACCAAGCATATTTCTTACCATGATTGGGAACACACACAACTTTCGGAAAGTAATTTTAAACCTACTAGAAAAATATAATCTAAAAAGAGTAAAGGAAGTACTATTAAAACTGTCTGTCCTGTCGTTAATATAATGGGTTGTTCGGGGAAAGTATCCGCCATTTTTCGATAGCCTGACACTGATCACTGCAGGAACGATGGAATGCTCTTATATGAACCTTTGAAATTATTTATTTCCTGAAAGTTGGTGCTTTTGCTAATATTTGTGTTCAATGATCATCAATATTGGTTTAATTGTATGTGTTTGGTGCCCAGGGCTGTCTTAACAAATTTGAGCGTCCTGGGATAGTGTAATTTGGCGCCCCATCAGAGCTGTAACTAGGGGGGAAAATGTCCCGTATTCTCTATTAACGATTTACAATTTTTAAAATCGGCGCCTTTTCGAAATATAATTTAGCAAACTAGCTTCTCCCAACCGTAATTAGCACATGATTAATTTAATTTTAAAGGTTCGATTATAGATTTCAAAAAATATTCAAACATTGGTTCCTGAATAATATATTTTGAACGGATATACACGCTTATGTAACATTATAATATCGATGGCTGTCTAGTTACAAGCCGTAACCATATTTTTACTTTTAAAATATTTAAAATTGTAATTCAATTGCGTCCCTGGGTAAAGCCCAATGGATAAGACGGTCCTGTTGGTGTCAATGTAAACATGGAGATCGAACTAGCGTATTTTCGACATTTAATCCTTTTTTAAATGTAAATGGATCGTATTTCCACGTGCGATTTATTGCTCAAACACTACGAAAACGATTAATTTTTGAAATGGATGATAATGGGCGAGAAGAAATATATCGTGTACAGTAATACTGAACAAAAATGGTCTTGCTGTTTCGAGTGAGCGAGCATTGTCTATTACGAGAGGCTGCCGCCAAAGTTTATTTGCAGTAGCCAGATGGACAATTTAAAGCAACAATTCGTCAGAAACGCATAGAATCGCCCAATCGGTGAAGGGGTGGTCGTTCACCAGGATAACACAAAACAACAAGCGACTTTCTCCCCCCTCCCCCTGCGGAAGTTGTTGGCCGAGATGTCTTACCCCATCCTCTATATAGTTCTGACTAGGCACTTTCGGACTACTATTTGTATTTTGTTCTGTTCTTTTCAAAATTCGCTAAAGCTAAATAAATTAAATTCTCTGGAGGACTGTAAACAGCACCTTCAGCAGTTTTTTAGCGATAAGCCATAGATGTCCTACGAGAGTGGGAGAATGAAACTTCACAAAAGATGACGAATCATCATTAAATAAAATAGTGCAAGTATTATTGATTAAACTTCATTGTTAGAATGAAAAATTCTTTTTAATTTAGCCACCCCCCCCCCAGAACGGCGGAAACTTTCTGAACAACGCAATATATTTAAACTTAATGGAACAAAAATTCTGAAACCTTATTTAAGCGTGAAAGAATTCATCTATTGGTCTTTTTAAATTACTTTCGGAGCAAATTCCTGTTAAAGCTGAAACTTGTTTAGACTCGAGCCTTTGCTATGATAACTACATGAATTCTGTAACTCAGATGAACAATAAAATACATCAGATCATTCCAAAATAACCCGTTTGATTTCAATAGATAAAATAAGCTTCTTATAACAAACTTATACTAGGAACAGTTTCCTGAAGAGATTTTACTCTTCCTTTTTGTGCTATGAAACTGTATACGTCACATCCGGTTCTGTATAAATTTTCATCAGTAAAATTAATAATAGTTCCCGTTTCCTGCCTCGATCGTTCTATTTATGTATTTTTATCGTTACTGATAACTTTGTGTATCTAATTAAGAGCAGTCTGGGAGTAACTAACAATGCACACTTCAAGATAATTATTGCTATTTTAAATGCAACCCAACTATTAAATTGACTCACTACGCACAGAGGCTACTGTGTCCTAACGGTAAGCTCTCGGCTTCAGGATAAGAGATTTCAAGGTTCGAAATTCGATTCCACCAAAGATCCACCATATATGTCGGCCTGGTGCATTTTAAGGGGTCTATTCTGGTACCCCCGGTTGGGTTGGGTTCCTCACGTTAACAACGGAACCCAACCCAACCGGGGGTATCAGAATAGACCCCTTAATATGACAAAGGTCAAACGCCATCTCGCTGGTGAGGAGAGAAAGTCTGGAGACGTGGGTGCCGTCCTCATTATCTAACAACGGTTCAAAATTCCAAGGTTCGTCCCAAAATAATCCTCGTGTTGCTTCAAATCGGGACGTTACTGTAAATAAAACTGACTATATAGAAACATGAATTTTTTGTTAACTTAAATTTCTGCGACTTGAATTATTGTGGAGTCAATTCCCATGACATCAGGGTCCCGTGATAAACGTATCCGATTTCTTCTTGTCTTACGCTGACGTCACATTTTTTCTTCTTGAAAGATGCGCAATGGATTTTATACTGTGCATCTAATGTATACCACATCAGCATGAATTGGCTCCATTTGCTTTTCGCTGTCTATCTTGGGGACATTAAACAATATTTTAATAATGAAGTAATATATGTCACCCTGCTACTTCCCGGACTAGGGCTAATTACTTATTTACATGCCGATATTCGTGCTGAACACATTACAATCTTGTAGTATTGTTCACTTTGAGTTCAGTCACATTTTCAATATCGCGCCGAGTCATTAAACTGATATAATATAACTGATTATTAAAGTAGCAGGCGAGAGTGAATGTAAACTTTCGTAATTATTCTTTAAATATGCTACTAGTAATTTATCTTCGAAGAACGATAAATTTTATAACATTTCATTAAAGAAATAAGCCACTTAGTTAAAAGTTTAACAATTCTGTAATTTCTGTTCAGGAATTGTAATAACTATTTCCATTTTATGCAAATGGATAGAAGCTTCCATGGCTTGAGGTCTTTTAAAAGTTAAGTTATATGAAGAGTAGTATTTTCTTTAAACTTTTCATTTAGTATTGTTCACTTTGGGGAGGAAACGAGGATGGAATTTGTATTGTACGCGACACAAGTTTTATTTAATTGCAAGGGAATATACCAGTAAATGTATTCATAAAATTTAGTTCAAGGCCATTCTCATTTATCTCATCCACAACTATGCTAAAAAGTGCTTGTTTAATGATTCTGCTGTGCGTCTTTAACTTGCTGCTAAAAATGAGGCTGGCCCAAACAACCCATACAGGGTGATGATGAATTTTGGGAGCATGAGGTGTGTAGTTAATATAAGTTAAGACACTTATATCAAATAAGTAGAAATAACCTTTGGAAAAAAATTAATTCACTTAATCCTCACTTTTTGCAATATTAAAAAAAAAATTAGGTGAAGCCTCTTTTTACGGTCCAGAGAAGAATTTATCACATTAAAACTAATAGTCATTTTATATCAAAAATAATTCTGTCTCGAAATAACAATAAAAAAGGAAAGTAGTAGATCAAAAAATGACAATGACAATTTTTCCATCACATTTTAACATATTGTTTATTCATATAATAAAATATTAGAAAGGTGTGAGTGAGAAAACATGTGAGAAAGTAAAAAAAATCCATGCAACAATTTTTTTTCGAAAATTTATTCTTAAATAATTCTCAACGGTAACAATAATACATATTTTAAAATACAAATATAACAATTCTAATTTTGTTCATCAATAGGTTCCTCCTCATTTTCAAATTCAGCTTCATCATCAGCAGTAGCTTCTTGGTACTGCTGATATTCTGAAACTAAATCATTCATATTAGACTCAGCCTCTGTAAATTCCATTTCATCCATACCTTCACCAGTGTACCAATGCAAGAAAGCTTTTCTGCGGAACATAGCTGAAAATAAATTTATATTACAATATGTAAATAAACATTACTGTTAAATGAAACAACAAAAATGGATGAAAGAAAATAAAAAGTTTAAATTCGTTTAAGTAAATCTTCATGAAATAAAACTGGATTAAAAATTAAAATATATTATGCAATTAAGAGTCTAAATGGATTTCAAGCGACATAAAAAGTGAAAAATTAAAAAGAAAACTTTTGATAAAATGACTTAAAGATAATAATTATATAATACATATGAACAATTTCTGCAAAATTTAAGTCTTTAATCTTATAAAGTCTTTATTGCACTCATTAATGATAAAAAATCAGAAGCTGAAAATAACTTAAGTCGTAACATGCTGTTAGTCCCCACTCTAGTACCTATATAGATGAATAAGCCAAACTGAACACATTTTTCCAAGTATATAATCGATTTTCTTTATTATTAGAAATAGATATTGTATTTGTAAGTTACTTTAAGGTAGCCGGATCTAACTTAATGAAGTTCGTAATCTATTTTCAGAATTGAGGATAATTTTATAAATCTTTCTAAAAAAAAGTAAATTTAAAAGTTGTTGAAAAAAATTAAAAATTACCTGTAAATTGCTCGGATATTCTTTTGAATATTTCTTGGATGGCAGTTGAATTACCAACGAAGGTTGCAGACATTTTTAATCCTCTTGGTGGAATATCACACACAGCAATTTTCACATTGTTGGGGATCCACTCGACAAAGTAACTAACAAAGAAAGTGAAATCATAATGAGATGCTTTATCAAAATTAATTAATTTTGATAAAGTTAAAACGAATTAATTTTAGTAAAAAACGTCTAAAATTCCCTTTTCTCATATTAACACACTTTGTGCTGCATTTGTCATCAACATGGCATATTGACATAATTTTTGAAAAAAACTGTCAAAAATAATGTTTTTGAACATAGGCAAGCGAACAAGGCAAGTTTGTCTCATGCGGCTTCCTAGATCAAAACTGGCAGCCTATACGTTGGCCAATCAGCTTATTTTGTTTGGTAGGCCACACTTTACCTGTCAATATGTATTTATATGGCCAGTGTGAATCTTCGCTGAGTTACGGATAAAAAGGCAAACGATTTCACGTGAAGCATGCGTGATTCATACGACCCAAACAAATGCATTACTTGCAAGACACACTTGCTTCAAGTAGCGATTAACGTGTAAATTCTCTATTTTACTTGCATTGCTCCTAGTTTCTACTCTCACTTAACTGAAAGAAAAGAATATTATCAGTTTCTGAGGAATTTTAACTTTAGACATTAGCTCGTATTCAACTACTCTAGCAAAGTTTAACATCTGTTTTAACAGCATAGTTTTTCCTCCACTGCGTTGTTGACAACAAATCGCAACATTAATCGCTTTCAACAAAAATAATTCTTTTACGGCTTTTATGGCAAAGATTCGGGCCTCTTATCATGGCGTTTGGAATGGGATGGCCAGGCAAATTTTAGAAGTTCAGGCCTGGATCAGAACAAGAATTTCCTACAACACTCTGCAATTTAAAACCAGAACAGAACTCTTTGAATTGTTTCTATTCGTGACCCCGTTTCGACTGCACAAATACTTTGTCACCCCATTCTATGAGCAAAAACTGTTTTTGTGACCCGATGTCTTCATTTAAATGGTAAAAAAACGAACATTATTCAATGATAAACGAACAGGAATTCTGCTACTTACAATTATTTGTAGAATTGTAATGAAATTTTTCAAAGCAAGATGCCTTTCTTAATTATTTTTGCTGACTAATATTTGTAGAATCTGACCGATGCTAAAAAAGCTTTCAGAGTTTTTGCGACCCTAAAATTCACGAACGACACACCAATTTGAAGTCGGAATTCACAATTTAAGAAGCACTAGACTAGAATATGATATTTTCATCACCTTTTTAGTTTACATTGAAAATAGCAATTCAAATATTTATTTGGTTTTATTTTGACAAATTTTAGTACTGAAGAATGAAAATAAAAATAAACGACAAAACAGGCAGGATTCAAACCGGCATTTTTATGTTTTGTATTAAGGCAGCTCCATGAAGATGAAAATACATGGGGTGCGGGCTAGGCCAGCCTTAACATGTCTACTCACATAGGCCTTAAAAACCCTTTAATATTGCCATTTTTTCCATGCATATACTGATGCACCGTATCCAAGTAAAGAAATTGTAGTACAGTACTTACCTACTGTTCTTATTCTGAACATTCAACATTTGCTCATCTACTTCTTTCATGCTCATACGACCTCTAAACATGGCTGCAACTGTAAGATACCTTCCATGTCTTGGATCACAAGCAGCCATCATATTTTTTGCATCAAACATCTGAAAATCAATTTATTACGAAATTAGCTTAAAACAAGTGATTGTAACATAAAATTAACCAGAAATGCATTAAAAATATTAAGAGAGCACATGCAGATGAAGTAAAACAGTACTTTCACCCCATTAAGCAGAAAAAATAATGAATGTTTGATATGCATTACGAAAATGATCAAGCCACAAAGAAATCAGAAATTTGCATAATTTTACTGCAGATAGGTGTGGAAACGTTTTAAAATCAAATAATTACTTTGTCTTAAAATGAGAAAAAGAGAGAGAGAGAGAAACTGGTTTCATTTAACAAAAAAACTTAAGTCTCTTCACAAATACTGCACTACTTGAATTTACTGATAAGATCTTTCCATTAATTCAGACAGCTATTATAGTAATGGTAAAGCATTTCTTTATATGAAAATCAACTTACTTGTTGAGTAAGCTCAGGAACTGACAAGGCTCTGTATTGTTGACTGCCTCTTGCAGTAAGAGGAGCAAATCCAGGCATAAAAAAGTGTAAACGAGGGAATGGAACCATATTCACAGCTAGCTTTCTTAGATCAGCATTCAACTGTCCAGGAAACCGTAAGCATGTTGTAACACCGGACATAGTGGCAGATACTAAATGATTCAGATCTCCATAAGATGGTGAAGTTAACTTAAGAGTTCTGAAACAGATATCGTACAAGGCTTCATTATCAATACAAAAAGTTTCATCTGTATTTTCAACCAACTGGTGCACAGAAAGGGTGGCATTGTAAGGTTCTACCACAGTATCTGAAACCTACAACAATACAAAATAAGACTGATTAGAATACAAAAAGTTATAACACATCAGTACTTGGATAGAACTAAATTAAGTTTTACATTATAATATAACTGTTTATTTTTAATTTCAGAATTTAAACTTACTTTTGGAGATGGAACAACAGAGAATGTGGTCATTATACGATCGGGATACTCCTCTCTGATTTTTGAAATGAGCAGAGTGCCCATACCAGAACCAGTTCCTCCACCAAGAGAATGTGTAAGCTGGAATCCTTGCAAACAGTCACATCCTTCTGATTCTTTTCTGACAACATCCATAACACTGTCAACAAGTTCAGCACCTTCTGTATAGTGTCCTTTGGCCCAGTTATTGCCAGCTCCACTTTGACCTGATAAAATTATTTAAGAATTAAAAAAATGGCAATAATTGAAAAAATACACACGCATATAATGGTTGATGTCCGGTCAATCTACACATGATTACAAACTAGAAAACTTTATTTATTTAACAAAAAAAATGTCATTTTTTCAACTAGAAAACTAGTCAATGGCTTAGAAAGGGTAATCAGAAAGAGAACCCCGGCCCTGCCTAAGCATCCCGTACATATTGAAAGATCAGCCGCCGCGACAAAAATACCGGCACTATGGCCGAAGCAAAATAGCTCCCCATTACGAGCGGCATACGACGACCCACCCCCTTTTACGTGGGTACGACTAGTCATCGGTGATGGGCCCTAAGAGACACCACCTTTACTATATCCCACCGGGAAGCGAGACTGCTTACTTATACGGCAGGTTCTCCCTGTGCCAGGTAAGTAGCACCTAGAGTAGTATTTTTTGGTCCATCCTCGCCATATTTGGCGTTATAAAGTGAAATAAATGCACTACTGCTTTGTCTGCACTCCTTAAGACTGGCGCTCGACATCTAAATCTCCTTGAGCACCGAGTCTCAACTCAATTGACACCATTCTATTTTAAATATTTTCACAAGCCATAATTCTATCTCCCACCCCCAAAGATTTTATAACTTTATCCAAACAAAAAGGGTAAAAATAAATGGTTAAAATTACAAACAAAATACATAATTAGAATTTTGGTATGATTATAAGCTGCATTAAGTTTTATACAGTAATAAAAGAAATTAATCAACGATGTTGAATAAATAACCATTGAAATTGCAATTATGCACTTTTGACGACAAATGGCTTAAGGGAGAGTACTGCTGAATCAAAAACAAACGTAAACAAGGTGATTTACTTGCTTGCAGCGTTGTGAGAAAATAGAAAATCTTACCAAAAATGAAATTATCTGGTCTGAAGAGTTGTCCAAATGGACCAGATCTCACAGAATCCATAGTTCCAGGTTCAAGATCAACGAGCAAAGCTCTTGGGACATATTTCCCACCTAAAATACAAATAAAGAATGATGAGATATAATAAATATTTTTTTTTATGTTTCATTTTCTTTCAATACATAGAAACTAGTCTATTTTTATAAGATATAACCATTTTAAAAGGACACATATAAAGAACCATTTTCTTTTAAAAACACTTTACTAAAGATTTATTTATTTATTGTATATGCCTACTCACTATTTAAAAAGAAATCTGAAACATTTGTTTCAATTCAATATTTTTACACGCATATTAATGGCTATAATTTATATTCTGTCTAATAACTTTCAAACATATTTCTCGTTCATTTTGGTGATATGTATACCAGCAACTCAGAAATATTAATAGGCAAGATCATCCTACAAATGTATACCTCGAAGTATAACTGGGGCCGCGGTGGCCTACTGGCAAGGTCTCGGCTTCGGTGCCGGAAGGATTTCACTGCCAAAGATCCACCGTGCATGTGGGCCCGCTGCACGTTAAATCATACATAGGTGGGCAAACGTCATCCCGCAGCTGTGGTGCGGAAGTTTTTTTTTTGGGGGGGGGGGTGACAGCTCAGGTGTCGTCCTGGTCATCTGACCGCAGTTCAAAATTACAAGGTCCGTCCCAAAACAGCCTTCGTGTTGCTTCAAAACGGGACGTTAATATAATTAAACTAAGAAGTAAAACACCGTCGATTTTCACTTTCTCGTATACAAAGAGAAAGTATTGTAACCGTCAAAAAATTCAACTCGAGATTTTGACGAATCTCCACGTTTTAGACCTCCCCGAGACCAAAAAACACAATTTTGGAATTATGTATGTCTGTGAATACGATAACTCAAAAACTATTAAAGCTAGAGGGATGAAATTTGGTACACAGTTTTATTATCATGAATGTAGGTCCGTATCCAATTTTGGACCAAAATTTGTCGAAAGGTTGACTGTCTATCGGTCTGTATAATCTCATACTACACGCCATATTATGTATCGGCGCAAGACGTTTGTAAACTTCGGGGTATTACTAATGTTTTCAAACATGAATTGTAACAATGTTTTTATTGTTATAAATAAAATTCAAACCGATCTCATTAATTCAGCAAATCTTTTATTCACGCGCTTTTGCAGCTGTTACGGTTGTGATAGTATAAATTGTTTTCTTGGGAATTGAACTCAAATCAGAATTTTTCACTTTAGTAATCATTGCATTGCCTATTTTATCGCACCTGCTTTAAAGTAATATTTTTTTTAAACGTAGCAACAGATATTTGATTTTAGGGTTTTTTTTTTTTTTACTTTCTAGTATACGAAGAGAATACTAAGTATACAAAGACAAAGTATTGTAATCGTCAAAAAATTAGAACTACAGATTTTGTGATTTTGACGAATCTCCACTTAGAAAGTATAGAAGAAAGTTTAGGGGAGACCACTCCCGCTTTTTTTTCTTTACGGCGTCCCACAAAACTGGTGCCTGGGGCATCTGTACACCTCTTCCCACCCTTACCACTGTCGTTTCATCATTGGGATTCATAGTCCTTGAAGAAGCCGCCATTTAAAAAATTATTAGTGCCGAGTCGGTTGATTAAGTGTTGTAAGCAATATTTGAAACTCACGAAATAAATGAAATGCTCAATGTCGTCTTCAGAGAGTTTGAAAGTTCCTTTTTTTACCTCTTGACCTTGAAGGAATTAGAGAGGGAGATGCGACAGTGAAAGCCTCAAGAGTCTTCCTTCCGCATAAAAGAGTGGATACTTTTGGTCAAATAAAACTTTGATTTTTGAGAAAAGAAGCTTTTGAAGCCAATTAAGATATTTAAAAGTAGAAAGTAGTCACAAATGGTTCTTGCACAAAAAATGAATACCGCAAACATAGTGGCTAATATTTTATAGAAAACTTTTAAAATTACTATATGAAAAATGCGCGTGTTGCTTATTTTCGATAAATGACTGGAATTAAATTTCGCCTCACTGTTATTTTTATTTAGAATAAGTGCTGGCCATCTTTAACAGATTATATTAAATTTCCATTTCTTCTTATGTGTTATCCTTATTTCCCCTATTTCTTCCTTCAAATCTAAAAATTTATATGTGCTTATTTCTCTTTTTCCTTCTTCAAATCTAAAAAAAATTATACTCAGCCTTAAAGAACAAAATTTCTTTTGACGTAAACTTACGTCCCTCCATAGTGGTCTAATGGGGTGTCAGGAAAGAAAAAAATTATGACGCTTTTCGTGGTAAAGTTAAACGCTTATGGCTCCGTAACCAAATAACAAAGAGAGTTGGTTTTAGTTTAATTTAACAGAGAAAGGTGGACACTGAATATTGCAAAAAGAATTTGGAATGACGGTTTAGTCACAGTCGAGTTGCAAAGTTGGTGAAAATCACGAAGAATTTTGATGACGTCACAGCGACTGAAGCGCGCGCACGCAGTGACCAACCTTCCCGCGCTTTCTTATACCCAACTGTCGTCGGTTGTGAGCGGTATATTAACTGGATTTTCCAAATTTTGTTTCTTACGTTTGCTATTTCTCGTACCATCGTCCGATTTTACATAAGATTGTTACTAACAGAAATGGTATGCAATATTAATAACATGAATAAATATATTACATTTGAAAACAAGAATTTTTTTCGCGAAAAAAAGAATCACAAATCAGTCACATAAATTGAGAGTTACAAAGAGCTACTCCAGTCACATAATCTCAGAGTCGCAAAGAGCTACTTCAGTCACACATTGCTAATTTAATCACATAGAGCTACTTTAGTCGCAGAAAGTCACAGTTGAGTAAGGTAAGTAAGTTTACGCCCCCTCAATCCCAGCGGCCGTTTCGCAAAGACAGCCTCCCGTCGATTTTTTTTTTTATTTTTATTCTTTCCTTTTGATACGTCAAACATTTTAAAAGTTTCACAAAATCTAGTTAACAAAATTTAGTTACGATTAGTAATTGGGAAGTGAATACAAACTGGCGATCATAATCCATCAACTGTTTAAAAATATAACTGATCGATAGAGAAGCATTACAATAGAGCGAAATCTACACAAGTAACGAAACATTAGAAGTTATGAACAAAATAAACACCTCCATAATTGGTAAGAAGGGACAAAAAATATCATCGGGTTGAAAGAGGGAGGCCAGAAATATTTCGAGGCTGTGCGTACCAGCCTTGAACAAGAACCGACTTTTCGGACAAGAGTCATGCTCTAAAAATCAGGCCTACGCATTTTTTTTTTTTTTTTGTCTTCTATAGAACTAAACAGGTTAGAAAAGCGCACGACTCAAACAGCCATCCGTGTTTGAATTTCGAATGCTGGATTATTCATTCATTCATTTTATTTTTGTAAATTTAAATTAGAATTTTTCTGTATGAGCTCGACTTCCGAGTGAGACACGAATGTGTATGTACCGTAAAATGGGTTGAATACAGTGGCGAACCCAGGATTTGGGTCGGGGGGCTGAGGTCATAAAAAATTTGTAGCGTCTAGACGAAAATGTCAAACCTCATGGCTTATGTAAACCAAAACACTTGAACTTTACTTACCTGGCAATAAGAATCACAAAGAAGAATACAATAATTTCGATAATTTAATAAAAAATACAATGAAATAACTAGCCAAAAAATGTCTTCGACCGCGTCAACGCTATAAGTACAACTGGAATAACTAGAAAAGTAGGGAAATTTTCGAGCTTGTCAAGCCAGAAAGCAATGTTGACACGTTTTTTTTTTATTATTTTTTTTTCAAAAAAGGGAAATTAAGAACAAACAGTTGTAATGATTTTAAATAAAATCAAGAATTCTGGCTTAGCTCTGGGGGGCTGAAGCCCCCTGGATTCGCCAATGGTTGAATAAAATTATTTTTCAACTTGAAGTGTAAAAATTACAGTATTTTCAAAAAATTAAAAAAAAAATTATCAAATGATTAACTACGAGTCTCTATTTTTACAGAAAATTACTTATTAGTTTTAGGTCCTGGCCAATAACTTTATCCACGAAAATTAAAAATGTGTTGCTCTGTGGGATGGTTTTAGATTAGCCATCGCAAACTTTGATCGTGAAGAGAAGAGGAATCTATTTCTTGCACCAAATTAAGAAGAAACTTTATTTGTCCTATTTTACCATAGAATTGTTTTCGCATCTCCCCTACACTTGGTTTGATGCAACACAAAAAAGTCAGAACATTTCTTATTTTGCTGAAAATTTAATTACTGTTTAACACTTTGTGTGCGGGATACGAATAGATGCAAGCTCAAATAAAAAGACAAATCGTAACTGTGCTTGCTTTAAACAATGTATATACCATAAAAGAATAAAAGAATGTATTCTGAAGACATCTCTCATGTACAACCTATCCAAACTAGTACGCAAGTCAAATTCTTGAATTAAAATTTTGATGTTGGATAATTCGAGAAAAACGTAGTTTTACGTTTCCCGCTTCCAAAGTATTAATATACTCCTGGCAACTATTATAAATGGCAGTTCCCTGAACCTCACTGTAACTGGAAATTACAAAGAAAAGTGGTTTGTTCAAGCAATGTTAGTTATAACATGAATCAATGGGAGAGTTCTTCCCCCCACTTTCTCGTATGCTTCCACAATATGGCTTGTTTTGTGTTGGGCTTTGTAGTATAGTGAAGAGAATCGAGTATTTATTTTGGACTCTTCTCTTTGATTCTGATCTACGATTCAGGTATTAAGATCACAAACCAAAATTCATCCATTTAGCTTGTTGCGTTTTTGAGTTATCGCGCTCACATACACACCAATAGACAGACCGATAGGCAATCAACCCTTTCACGGATCTGGTCAAAATTTCGATCTATCTGGTGATATTTTATTCACCTAAATCGCTGCGTTTTTGAGTTATCGTGCGATAGACACAGATAATAACAAAAATGTTTTTTTCCTCGGATTTGTGGAGATTCATTAAAATTTCGAGGTCGAATTCTATAAAGATTACCATATCATCTTTTGTTTCTATATTTCATATACGAGAAACTAAAAATCAAGATTTGAATTTCCAGGTGTTAAATGTGTCATCTTTCTTTATTTTAGTCTGGAATGCATATAAATCACAGTCATACGCAAACAACGCGATGTTTTGGTGTGTGTGACGCACAAAAACAGAATGTAAAGAACTGCCGACTTCGCTTTCTACTATTTATCAATAGCAGCTGTGTGCATGAAGACAGGTAATGTGATTTTAGCTCACTTTCTCCTTACTTAACCTCAAATAAAATTTTTAAAAAAAAAGTCAAATCTTCGTTATGCAGGAATTTTTGTTAAAATTCAGAACCACCAGAACAGCAGAAAAAATACCGCTTTTATTGGGCTGATTAAATGAAAAATAACACCACACCAATCAACAAAGATTTTTTTTTTAAAAGAGTACACATTATTATACTGTATAGCAACGGATTCGGAAACCCTCCGCGCTTTAGCGCATGCGCCGGACGGAGTTATTTTCATCAAAATAGGGGGAAAGTGAAGAATGGAAGGGTGATGTTTACATTTTACTGAGCGTGATCTAACAAAGAACTCTGAAAACGAGCTCATATGACTCATTGCCTGACACCCCTTTCCGGTGTAAAATCGTCCAAAAGTGCTAGTCTCAGGATCCGTTGCTGAACAGTACGTTTGTTTAAACGACAGATTAAATTCAGCTACAATACATAGTAATAAAGCGCTCTAGCAATCGCGAAAAGATACTGTCGAATATCTACAAACATTAGAGAATAATGATAAACTAGCCCAGAGCAGTCTTCAATAATACCTAAAGTAACCATTTAGTTCCCCCCCCCCCCGAAACGGGACATCTAATAATTTTAGGCAATAGTATGTGTATTCAAGAAAACGCATATTTCTTTAGTTTTATTTCTTAAGGAAAAGAACGGAATCAATTCGTGGAAATAACTTATGTAGTCTTATATTTTTCAGAAAAATACATTTTTGCTTACGAATATTTGGTGTTGGTCCAAATAAGAATGAAATTCTCGGCAGTATTTCACAAGATTAGGCAATTAACATTGTGCAAGAATTGCGACTTGCAACTTCGTTTTTTCGCTCGTCTACAACTTATCCATAAAAAAAAAAAAAACTTTCTATGGGTGCATTAGTGTCGAGCAGACATTGAATATATTCAATAATTTGCATGATTCAAATTATTGATGTGAAAGTGTTTGAACAATTCCACCAGACGGTTGAAACATTCCCAGTCTTCGATTCCGTCACATTTTGCAGTGTAATGAAGTGCAAACTAACATGTTCCTGACCGTCTTGCATATGCATGAGACGTATTGTACATGCCCCATCATCGCCACTCTAAAAGCACTAAGGGTGAATTTTTAAAAATTTTTCAGGCTTTTTTTCAAAAAAAGTTAGCTAGTTGCTTTTTTTCTGACACTTCGGCATCCTGAAGCTGTACTTAGGGACAGGCTACCTAAAAACGGGACGTATGGTCACATTAATCCGACCACATTCCTCGTAACACAGCTACGCCAAATAACCAAAAATGTAGGTAATGTTCTCGAATCTTCTGAAAGATGAATTATTGCAAATGATTCAGATTTTCAAAAATCCTTCGAATAATAAAAGTTCAGTAACAGATCGTTCCTGTAGCTTCTGCAAATCGAAACTTCGCATGCAGAATAATTCGTGAATTCCAAGTGTTCATGTTCCAGAAACATTAGCACACACTCGTGAATGTTCTGCATGGCAGAGATCGGATAATGAAACGAAGGAAGGCTAATGCATAAATGTTTCTAAAGCTTCGTGTATACATGTGGGCAATCATTTCTGAATTTTAAAAGTGTGCTCAAGTTAGTAATAAGACACTCAAAAACATCTAAAGAAGCAAATACTTAGAAAGATTTAAAAATATGTATTTCTACGGATCGAACAGGTAATACATCTATAACTTCTAGTAAAGAGCATAGGGGAACTGAAGAGAAAAAGATTTCAATTTATTTAAAGACTAATAGGAAGAAAAATTTGTTTGAACCAAAACAAGAATTTGATCAATAACCACCATTTAATAATATACTTAATTCTACACGCTCTACACATTATAATGAAGCAGGAGGATCTTCAAAAACCTTCTCATGATCATCAAACGAGGTGAAAATTAAGATACTAAATGACCTTGATGTTATCGATCTGATAAAAAAAAGAATTGAACAGAATAACATTGTGAGGTGGAAAGAACATATCTGCTAATTGCGTTGATAATAATGAGATTCAACGAATGTATTTGAAACAAAAATTTAGAGAAAAATATTTACAGTTTCTTATTACAGTCCCTTAAATTAACTGATCTAATTACTTTGAGATAATTTCCGTTTACCCAACTATTTTATTTTTAGGTCTTTCTTGAATTTAAAAGCGGATATGGCCTTCATACCAACTAAATTTTCAATGAAAGAAGAGATTTATGCGATATCTTATTTAATTTAGATTAATTCTATTTTATAAGAACAATTTAGAAACTCAAACAGGGCCTCGATAAGTAAGAATTCGTTTGCATAGATAAGACACTATTATCAAATAGATTTATACTTAATTTATACTTTTAAAAAGGCATAAAGTCAAAAAAATAAAAAGCCAATTCTTTTCAAAAGAAGCAAAGTCTTACTGAGGAAGTTGTTTCATCTATTCATAGTATACTTAGACCCGTAGGCGTGGTGAGGAAATTTGGAGAAGGGGTGCCAGCTCAGGTGTCGTCCTCGTCATCTGACCGCGGTTCAAAATTTTGAGATCAGTCAAAATAGCCCTCGTGTTGCTTCAAAACGGGATGTTAATATAACTAAACTATAGTGTGCTTAGAATTCCATACTTTTTGATATGCGACTTTAGTATTACATAAAAAAAAAACTTCAAACACTGCGATTACAAAGTAAAATAAAATAACACGCGGAATTTTGTGACAGACATGTGTCACAGATTACCAGCGAAGTGTTAATAAGGCATACACAGTTCAAAAGGGTTTTTTTTGCAATGAAATTATGCTTTTTGGAGTTTTCACTTCGCTATAACCTTTATAAATTAAGAAAATGAAAATCGAAATTATTTTCATTCCAGATTTGCGACCCACAAGTATATTCTTAGAAAAGAGATAATCTAAATCATTTATTTAGAAACACCACCTTAGAAAGCTTCCAAGAGGAAGAACCTACAACACACCCTTTTCTGAAGCAGATCATCAATTTATAAAATAGAAGAGTCCTTATGGCACTGATAATGAAGTTCGTTTCATGGAAAAGTAATCGAGTTTTGCTCTGTCACAAGTTTTTCTCTCAATATTTTTATCAATCTTTTTATTTGCTCATTCCCTAATTCTATGAAATTCGAATGTATGCAGTTAAGAGTTCCCGTCTTAGCCGAAGCCATCCGGAAAATTCGAATGAATAGATAGATCATTTTCAATGAATAAATTTCAATTTTTATATTGTTATTACTGCCGCAATGTATTTTTCTATACAAAAAGAGGAGAGCTTTTAATTTGTGGTTATTGAAATTTCAAAGCTAATGTATTTATGGCAATCCCAAACTAGTAATAATGATTTAAATATTTTTATTTAAAAGATAATGCTTTATATAGAAATTCTGTACAATTTCTGTAAGAATTCAAAAATATTTTAAAAAAAAATGTATGGCAAAAATCCACTTCTAGACAAATTATACTGGAAAACAATATAACTTTTATCGCCGATTTTTAAATTAAGCTACATTGTGGGTGTTGTAAAATGCTGCAGTTCTCTAACGGATGCAAAAGTATTTCTGTCACTAATCATGAAAATTTCAACAGAAATTACAAAATTCCAACAGTTTAAAGATGTAAACCTTGAAACTTCAAAATCATCAGCAATTGCCTAAAATTCAAATTGTAAAACTTTCGGAGTTAATTCTTTACTCGTTATCTGAAGGTAAAAAGAGTAAAACAAACTAAAGCTTTCAAGGTAATGAGACGCATTTGAAAAAATATAGGTTATCCCCCCCCCCCCTTTAATGGGTACAGCTTGATGAGCGGGTGCGAAATGATTTAATGACTTTAGCGGCTATCCAAAGTAGTTGCACCCGGGGCCGCTAAAGTCATTAAAGCCACTGATGGCGACTGGGGCGAAAAAAAAGAGCATATGCTCCGAGTGCCTCTTTTTCCTAGGTACACAAGTGCCCTCCCTCAATTCGAAATTTTTGTACAAAACGGATCGACATTTGCAGGGCCGGCCCGAACAAAAGCGGGGCCTGGTGCAAAGTTGATTTGAAGGGCCTTGAAACTGATTTCGTAAAACAAAAAAATTTATTGCATTCTGCCATTTATTACACCGCACAAATTGGCATATTGAGGATTTAAGGAACACTTGAAAATAACCAGTTAAATTATGTGATTTATGAACGATTTTGAAAATGATTAAAATGTTAATTTATAAAAATAATTCCAAATAACAGAAAAAATCACTATTTTGATTCGTGAGAAGATTTTTCCGATGATAAGGTCAATATACGTTTCAGAACAGTCACACAATTTGAATGCAGTTCAGATAAATTAATTTACAAATAAATATTATAGTATTGTGACCTGTTATGCAAAACTTAACGACAAATTTTAATTTCACTAAATAAATCAACGCAATTCATTTTGTCTCGCAAAGTCGAATTTAAGTCTCTATGTTTTCAGACAGTTAGTGAACATCATCCTAACTACATAAAAATTCCTATGATGTCCCATGTTCGTGATAAATTTCTAGTCTCTTCTTAAAAGAAAAAAATGTCACTATAAATTATGACTAGAAAATATTGAATTTGAGGAAATAGCTGATCAATTCCTTGAAATAAAAAAAAACTGTTCATTTTTTCTCACCAAGTTCCTTCATTTTTAATTCAGGTGTTACTTTTAACTAACTCTTCCACTATTTCCTTTGTAGTTATTAAAAGAAGATATGAATCCCGATGAACGATACTTTTCAAAAAATTTTAAAATGACTTTTAAATGTGAATTTGTATACGGATATCCATATTAGAATTTTGAAATATCTGGCTCGCAATATTTACTTCATTTAGTATGTCAAACCAAATAACTAAAGTTAATAAAAATTCAAATGAAGCTTATTTTCGATTTATTGGATTTATGATTTATTTTTCATGTCAAAAATATATTCATAAAGAAAATTCGAAGCTGTAAATATTGTGATACTTGAATGTGATCGCACAGATTTCTTACTTTTGAAGCGACATTCCCACGTCTTTTCTAACAGTGGTTTTGGAGTAAGATATATGAAGTGAAAAAAGTGCTTTTTTAATGTATCCTAGCACATTACAGAACTTGCAAAAATATTATATATGCTTTCATATAAGTCACAAAAAATGAATATACAGAGAAGAAGGTTTTGAAATGTCTCTAAGAACAAAATTCAAATCAAGACTTCTGCAGAGTATATAGTGTGTTTTGGAATTTTTTTTCAAGGTAAGGGCTTTTGCAAACCTTTATGCAAAACCTCTCATAGTAGATCCGTTATAAATAGAAATACCATAGAATTTGGTTGAAATCCAGACACGTCGGGGGGCAAAGTATAGTATAAAATTCTAAAAGCTGCCTGCCGACGACCCCCTTTCATAACCACTAGCACAGAGTTTGTGGAAGTGAGAAAAATTTTAGATGTCAAAATGCAAAGAATATACAATTTTTATTAATGTTTGGTAATTCAAAATTACAATAATGAAACACAAAACTGCCAAAACTTTTAATTTTTCGTTTGAACTGGTGCAACTCCACTTTTTCATTAACAATGGATGTAAACAATGAATTTTCTTTCATCGGATGAATGAATGGCGTTGGCTTTTGTGAAAACGCTATTATAATCAATTTTTTTTTCCTAGCGCATTCACTGGCATAAATCAAGACATTTTGAAGAACAGGACATTAGTTCTGACTTTAGCTTGAAATCCGGAGGTATGATAATCCTAGTTATAGTACCACTGTCTATACCAGGGGTGGCGAACCTTTATGTATCAACGTGCCATTTTTTCTAAAAAAATGTGTAATGAGGTCATAGACGTGCCGTCAAATAGTATCGTCAATGCTTCATAGTGAACTTTGTGATCGGTGGCGTGCCCAAAATATTGTGTCGCGTGCCATTGGTTCGCCATCCCTGGTCTATACAGTTCCCCAAATATAATTCCTCTTTTTCCGATAGGCTTTCAATTTTAACTGATAACCCTTTTCCTGTCGAGTATTTTACCGTTTAAAAACAAATAAATCGTTCTTGTGAACTCGTATCACTTTCAGAGTCAACTACATTAAGATGTCTTAAAATTACAGATAATTGTTCTTAATGACTCTGGAGTGCAATCTAATAAAATTGTGAAATATTTAACTTTTTTTATTTAGACATATTATTGACTTTCTGACCCAAAGCAGAAATCAGTTCGTCTTGTATCCTATAAGATAAATAGGAACACGATGTTGATTTCACATAACGATCCAAATATTGTTTCAAGATTGAGTGATCTTGCAAGTATTTCTATGAAATCTAAGAAATTGCCGTTGTGTGGCTTATATAAAGCATCGCTACTTCCCCTTGAATGCCAAATTATACTCTGATAAATATAAAATTGAAGCCAGTATTCGTTCATAAACACTCTTAAATAGGGGGTTTCGGTTTTAGTTATTTTTTCATGTTCTCTGTCATAGTGTTTCCCAGTTTGAAATTCTTTTTAAATTGTAAATTATCTTTCATGACTTTGTAATCGTGAACATGAATAAAACTCAAACATTAAGTCAAGTTAACACAAAGAAGAAGTATTTGAGAGTAACCATCCCATCTTCGTTCTTGATGTTCCTCATTCTTTAATTTTCTTAAATAATTTCGGAAACGCTTCTATTTTTATCAATCGGAAAACAGTACATTATGTCACATAATTTTGCACGAAAGCAGTTCTAAATTTATCAATTATAATTTCAGGCCAATTACTAAGATCATTGATATTGACATTTCGTTTTGAACACTTTGCTGACTCTGTTGAAGCTACGATTCTTTGACTAATTCATCTTGTTCGTTATTCGATGCCGACAAAAAAAAACATAATTATGTTTCCTTTTTCCAGTTTTGTTATAATGGCTTTCCTCTTCATTAAGACGAAAGCTGTCTTTATGATGATTAGGATTGTTTTCGCGGATGTCATACGGCATCATTTGATTTGCGAGATTTCGATTTTTCAATAAATGTTAATTATGTTTCGTCAGTTTGTTGGACATTTTCGGTTTTAAAAAATTTTGTAAGGGAGTTCCTCCCGTTTTCAGCAATTTTCTTTCTTTTTCTGTGTTTTTCTTAAATTTATTAGATCCACATATTTATTTTCTTCCGGCATGTCTGTCTCTAGTCATATTCCGAAATTGTACAAAAATAATATAAAAAAATTAAGATCAATTTTTTAGTAGTATGATTACAACAAACAAATATATCATTTAGTAATTTTTAGTACTTGATATATTATATTATATTAAACATTTGCCTTCCCTTTAAATACGAATATTTAATTTATTTCTCCACCAAACATACGATGTACTATCATCCGTTACAACGAAAGCATAATGAAACATTTTATTTTTCTTATTCTGTTTTGGCTATGTAGTGAGATTCAAAACCCCCACCTTGCCTTTGATTGGTCGACGTGAAATGTGCACAAATCGCTTGATTATATTCAAATGTATGTATATTCGGATTAAAATAAAAATTAGAAGTCATTTTTAATTTGCAAAGTCAGTCAGCTGCGCGGGGCCTAGTGCGGTCGCACCGTTTGCACCGCCCTCCGACCGGCCCTGGACATTTGTTCACTAGGTCTCGACGGCCCCGGAATTTTCTGCTAAGCAAATTGAACCAAACCTTTTTTGCAATTATTTCTGCCAAATAAGTATCGGAGGATTTAACAGAACCACATGCTATGAAAGTTACCAGAAAGCTGTCGATCAGCAATCAATGCCAACCTTGAACAAGTGCACAGACCTGTGACGGTGGAAGAAAATTGGCATGAAAAGGAGAAAAACAATTCTCGAAACTTTTGCAAAAAGAACTAAGATTGTTAGATGCGTCAACAAAAAATATTCCTATAATCTTAAAATGGTTCAATCAAGAGAAAATCATGCTCTCTAGCGATGGCGTTTCCTCGTCTTCGGGAGTGTAGTGGAACCAGAACGCAGTTCCGGCACAGCTTATTTTTAAGAGAAATAAATAAGAAAAAAATTGTGTAAACATCTTTAAAACAGCGAGATTTTTGTCATCCAGATTAGAGCGTTCCGGCACTGCTTATTTTGCGACTACACCACTCTCCCTCTTCTTGCTTCAGTATCGTTCTACAGTTTTCATCTGCACTTTTAAATTTCAAGTTACACTTATCATGTTAACGATCTTTCATTTTGCATGGAAAGTTACATTACATTCAATGCATTCAGCGTTTCTCCGTAAAATAGCGAAGAAATGTCTGAAATACGAGTTTATATAAACATAACTCGTGGCGGTGGATTAAAATGACGACAGCTGAGCACTCATCCAATTTTACAGCACAAGTGTTCAATCCGTTACGATGCCTAACTCTTTTTCCCAGATTGTACGCTTCACCAGCTTTTTGCTTTATTTTAGTTATTTACCGCGGAAATGAAGCCTTATTTTGAAGGAATCGCGTATATCAGGTAACTCCACCACTGTCATTAATCATCCGAGTACACAAAAACATGGAATCACAAGGCAAAAACCTTACTGTATTAGTCAACAGACAAAGAGATTTAAATTTCGTTTCTACAAACCATCTCTTTCAGGTTTTGGAAATGCAATATTTTTATTAAAAATGATCCCCAGAAGGACAATTCCTCATCCCTTCAAGAAGGAAACCGAGTCAGCAGGCGCGTATTAAAGGCTAAGCGCACCAGGCGCGCGCCTAGGGCCCCGAAATGAAACTTTTTTTAAAAAAAATATCGCAATAGATAATTTCCCTCAAAGAATCTGTTCACATACCCGATTTTAACTGAGCAAGTTCACGTTTTATTTTCACAATCGGAGTGCCTGAACAGAAGAAATCTCGTTAATAGTCGTTGGGTACTGAGCACATACCTCACGCACTTACTCAAAGCATTTATTGCCGGCACGGTTCTCTTCCGGTTTCACAGGGAAAATGCTGAGCAAAACAACCCGGGAGGTCTGCATACAATAACCAACAGCTATCAATGTTCCTCTCACTATGAATCACTTCTCCGGAATTTTGCCGCTAATGACTTATTAGATTGTATGTGTACACCAGACCTACACATATGTAAAATCTTAATTCAGATAGTTGTCCAGATGACTAGATAATCACTTTCCCAAGCTTGAGAAAGAACCCAATCATTACAAAGAAAACATCTTCTCAGGAAGCTATTGTTTCAATGATTAGAATGATTGACGTGCCTTTCTTTTTACTGAATATCATTAGACATTAGTAGTAATGGTTCAGTAGCTAAGACCCCTGTTCCCCAGCAGTCATTTAACTATTTTAAGGGTGTTGAATATCCTTCGTTCTTCTGTTTCCTATTCACACTTCTGTTAAACACCTTTTAAGTGTCATTTGAAAATATTTATCATTGTTTGAAATCGCAATTTATTGTCACAATCAGGTGCTTGAACAGAAGAATAACGCTAAATTTTTAAATATCCTAATGCATCTAGATCGCGTTAACTTGGGAAAGTGCATTTTTGAAGCTTACACATATTTGCAAAGCTACACTATTCAAAACAGTTCATAGAGCAGGAAGACGACGAGATAAACAAAGGCAGAATTTTAGTAAGATTTCATGAAGATTGTGGTGTACATTATTACATAGTTGTTTTAAAAAGAATTATTCTTCCACTGGGGAATAGAACTACTAACTATGTTATATTTAATTTATTATGACAGAGTTCAATATTATATGACAGTAAATATTTAAGAAAATTTTATAAGTTCATTCAGCTGCAGAAAAGAAATAATATGGAATAAATTTCCTAAAAATTCTAAATATTTTATATATACAAGTTTAACACCACAAAATCATAGTTTTATTAAATTTCAACATAATAGCCTCGCCGCTTCCATTTAAATTCAAAGTAAAATTTTCAATTTTTTTAACTAAAGATTTCTTTAGTTTCAGTAATTTTTTTTATTATTTAGAATAAAGATTATAACTTAAATCTGTATTCTATTCTCATTTTTTAAATCTTGGCATTGATTGTGATAGAAGAGTACTGAATTATTTCCGGATTTAATAGAAAAAAATTCAGAAATGCCAATAAAATTAAGAGCTGAATCTATGAAGTACATTTTCTCTAATAAGCAACACATCTCAAAATTACTGATGAAAACATACCTCAATTAAAATCTTCAACACATTTTTAAATAAAAAGAATTTTTCTGATCTTTATTTAAAAAAAAAAACCATGGTTTTGAAATGGATTCCTGGTACTTTTCAATTCCATAGTTAAAATCACAGAGTTATTTTCCCCGATCTCTTGAAAAGTTATCCAACTTTTGATATTTTGTTATTTAAGTTTCAATTTACAGGATTAAATTAAAACTTTTATATTTAAATTCCTCCAAAATTTGCCATAATACTAGAATATTATTTAAGAATGGACCTTTGATTTTAATTTATAAATCATGTAAGAAGCATTGTTTAGTTATTATGTTTTGTAAAATTTAATGTAAATAATAAAAAATTATCCAAGCAAATTTTAAAACAAAAGGTATAAACAAGTTCTTTTAATGTAAATTAAACTGGCAATTGATTTTGTAGGCTAAAATATAATTTAATTTTATCATACAAGCAACAATGATACTTTAGCAGTGGATATGTCTCCTGACAATATGCTTGATTTAATTATGTGTCATTAAGTATAATCCTACAATAATTAATTAGGGTTGTGTTTTGATCACATGTAGAAATTATTAATCCATGTAATAAATTCAGAAAATAGAAATAATTTTCTAAAAAATAATTGATTTACTCTATAAGGCTCAAACTATATTATGAATACATTAAATATTTTTTGATAAATAATTCTAACTTCTGAAATAATATTTATGAATAATCGATTTTTTTGCTCATTTTTTCCTTAGAGATTTTACTTTAGGAAAAAATGAATTACTTTTACACAATGGATCCTAATTTATTTCGATAATATTTCATGTGAATATTAATGAATACGAATTTCAGATATAAATTTTAAATTACTGAATACCAAGCATATTAATTATCAACTCTTTGACAAAGTATTAAATGAACCAGTAATAACATGATGAAGCAGCACTCTATAATATTAATTTGATTCAAGTTGTATATTTTCTATATAAAAGTTATTAATGTAGTTAATTATACAGATAAAATATTAAAGTTATTTCTTTATAGTTCCTTTTTTGCAAACATCCCTGAAAAGCGTGAATACCTTCATACAGTTGAGAATACCCACTTCAACAATAACTTGCTACAATAAATTTGTAAAAAAAAGTGCTTGAATATTCCGACTTCAATAGTTATAATTACCATACCTCTTTTTTTTTTATACATGAAATAAGAATTAAAGTCTTACTTTTTATACTTTTCTGTGATTTTCAAAAGTTAATTTTTGTGCTTTAAATTAATTTTTAGAATTTGCAGAAGTACACAACTATTCTGTTTCAAGCATTTTCTTAATTAAAAAAAAATTACCTGGTAGCTCAGATTTTAGAAAATATTTTGATATTTGAAATTTTAAAATATTTCAAACAATAAAAGTTATGCCACCAAGCTATCTGTATGTAATCAATTTAAAATAGTAAGTTATTAGAAGAGATCCCATTTATGGTAGGAATAAATCATAAGCCAATCCTTAAAAAGTTTTTTATCTGAAAAACACTTTTTTCTCCCTCAGAGAGGTCAAAAATGGTAATAAACCTTAATTTTATATACAAGAACAACAATTACTAATTAAATATCTCTTAAAGAAAATATGGTTTTTGATGAACAGTGGGTTTTACTGTTCTATTACTCATCACATTCAAATCAGAAAGGAAAATTATGATTAACAGCAAATATTTTTACAACCCTTCCCTGCAAAACCAGCAAATTTATTATTTTCACTTCCAATCTAATTATTACAAAATAAACTGAAATTTTTTATCAATTAAACTTGAGTTGCAATTCCAACACAGTACTCAATAAAATTGAAATGAACAAAATGTTCAGTTGAATTACTGAAATATTAAACAATTATGTAACAGTTAAAAATATGCTAAATTTTTAATATTTTTTTAGATTACATGCATGAACTATAATTCTACTACTTATTGCTGTATCTATATATTTTTAAATTAAATAAATAAAAAAAATCTAAAGAATCTTTTATACTATGTTCATGTATAACAAACTATTGTGCATTTATTACCATGTTCATTCATAACAAACTATTGTGCAGGCTGATATTTTTACCTCAAAAAACTAATCAAACCTTATTGATCGTGAAGCTGTTATATAATCCATCATTGCAAATATTTAAATAATATGTATAATTTGAACAAAAAAAAAAATGAAAATCAAATAAAGCATATAATACTGGTTCATTTATACAAATATTTCAATAAATGCAAAGAGTTTTCTGAACTTTTAGAACCAAGTCTTGAATTATTAATTTTAATGTGGGAAAAAGGAAAATATTGTACAGTATTTCATAAATTGTCTCTGAACTTAACTTGATTCAGCCAGGATTTAATTAATGAAATAATGATAATTCTCTAACCTGAAGCTTCATTATAATAGACATCAATTCTTTCGAGTTGAAGATCTGATTCTCCATGATATGTTCCAGTAGGGTCAATTCCGTGTTCATCAGAAATCACTTCCCAAAACTATAAATGAAATTAGTAGAAAAAACTATTTATTTAAGTGAAAAATAAATTTAAAACTACAATGTAAATGATACAGCATTTTTACATGAAATAAAATATTCAGAGTTTTTAAAAAATAAGCATGTGCAATAGATATTTATTTAATGGATATTTATAATAAGGATCTGTATTTATCTTTTGAAATATATGCAACTTAATACAAAAATTGTCAAATTAAGGTTAAAAACTTCTACATGTAACAAAGGGGAAATTGCAATAATTTTATGAAGAGATAATTATCTGAATTTTCAAATAATAAACATTTAAACAAAAAAATTTGTCTAGAATTACATTTATTGATAGATATTGCTGTATAAGTTTTCCTGGATTAACTGTAATAGTTTGTTTTTTTTAAAGATATTTAAAAGGTTATGTTAAAACTATATTATAACTTTCTGGTAATAGTTTAATGTCAATTTAACTCCCATAAAACAAATAGGTAAGTTTAGTTCTACAGTAAGACTGAAATCTGTTACATGATATTCTACAGAAAAATAATAGTAATTAAAATAAGTCAACTTATTCCAGGGAAAAAAAAGCATGACTCTTCATTGCAAAAACACTTTGGCCACATAATAATCTGATGTTAAAAGATGTACTCAACCTTATGGTTCTGATATATGTAATTTAAGACTCTTACAATATTTTCTTAAAATTGATAAAAATTTTATTATAAATACTTAATGGCATGTTTTTTTGCTATGAGCATTATATAAAATAATACATCATAAAATTTATAAAACTTTTAAAATGCCTGCAAGATGGAAAAATTAAAATATCCATTTCAAATTTATCCATCTTACAAATGTTTTTTTGTGTGTGTATGTGTGGTTTTACTTGTATACGGAAATCATGACACCGTAACACTTCAGAAATGGGTGTGTCATGCTGAATTAATAGGAAAAAAAATTCCTGTAAATGTTGCAATTTAATTCTGTAAACATGATTCTTTCTTTTTTAAATAAACATTTCTGTAAGAAGATGCTTTCCTGCATGAACCGCAGGGGGTTAGGGGGCAATTTAAAAATCCTATTGATCGCCAACAGATGAAATGGTAAGAGCGATAACGGCCAAAATTGGCATCACTGCCTCAGAAATCAAGATTAATGCTGATTCTCTTAATTTAAGACATAGCACCCTGTTAATCTTGGAAAACGTATGATTTTAATTAAGTTTCATGTGGAAAAATGTATTCATTTTTTTCGAATATAAACACAAGATTCAAATAAGCGATGACGAAATGTAGTGAGCGGATGCTGTAATTACAATATGGCAGCGAAACCCAGGCGGTAATTAAAGAAAATTATGTTTAACTTTCTAAAATGAATACACATCAAAAACATAGAAGTATGATTTCTGAGCTTTATTTTCGATTACGAATACATTACAAACAAAACTGGAAAGTTTTTAAACACCATAATTCATTGATTTTAAAATATACTTGGCTTTTTTCTGTTATTTAATCAAATATTAAAATAAGATTTAAGTTAAAAAAAGGTACGAATTTCTTATCCACGTTCTCTAATACAAATATTATACATTTAAAGAAAATAAGTATATTTAAATATTTTACCTTGGCTCCAATCTGATTGCCACACTGTCCGGCTTGGATGTGAACAATTTCTCTCATTTTGATAAAAACTTAGATATTTTTGAAATGATTTTATTTGACTAGTGTAGAACACTTCCTACGAAGTAAAATATGTTGATCACGTCAGTACGACGGTATACCTCAGTAATTCAGACCACAACTTGAAAAAGAAAATAAAAAAAAGTTACCGTTAACTTCGTCAGACGTTTCGACCAATCACAGAGTGAAGAATAGGAAGTCACGAGACCAGAAATACGGAGGCGAAAAAGTTACTAGGGTTGCTTCATTATTCTTTATTTTCTTGTGCGAGAGTTTTGGCGATATAATGCTAATAAAAATAGTTATTGCGAAGTTACGCTTTGGAGCGAAATACGAACTACGGAAGGGAGATTTTTTTTCCTTGTGAAACTTCATGACTGATTTTTATTTACTTTTAAAATTAATTTTTACGGGAAAATAAAAGAGGAGGAAGTTTAAACGTCCGTGAAGAAATGAGCCCGAACCCAGATAAAAAAGCACGGGTTTCGTTTTCTTTGAGACCAAGGTTTCAATCATTAAAATAAATGTTAAGATGGACAATAAACTAATAAATATTTCTCTAGGCACCAACCAATAAAGAAATGAAAATTTTATTAAAAAGAAAACTCGATCTCTTCTATTAATAATATATTAATTATTACTATTCATTGTTTTTGCTTTTTAACAATAATAGTAATCACGAATTCATTCAAACAAACTTAATTATAAAACGTTGCCTTGGATGAAATGTGCGCTTTTCAGGAGGGATGACAGGAAGTTTAATTTTGATTATATTTTTTTAACATCTTGCATATTATTTCTATGTTTTTTTGATACCCTACTTTTTCTTGCTATATTGCATTAAAAAAAAAAAATCTTTATTAATTTAATGGATGTAGGCTAGTACTGCACTCAGATGTTTGGTGCAGAAGCAGATTTTAGGAAAATTTCTTCTTCTTTGAATATTGGATTTAAAATAGTTCTTCGCCTTAAAGATATGCACCCAAAGAATAATATACAGTCGGACCTCTATTTAACGAACCTCTATTTTGCGAACTTTTCCTTGGAACCAAGAACATTTTGCGAATTTCTTCGTAAAATAACCTCCAAATAGCGAAGTGCATTCTCTATTTAACGAACTTTTTCTTGTGATCCAATATTTTTTTTTCTCCCTATTTCTCAAAATATTTCTAAACATTTCAAACTTATTCTTTCTTTTAACACATTTTATGGTGATCAATGACCTTGATGCTGGAAAATGTCAAAGCGAAAATGCTTGAGCATCAAAGAAAAAAAAATTAATTCTTCATGAGGTGGATAAAGGCGTGAAAAAAAAAGTATATTGCTTTAAAATTTGGTATTCCTCCAAACAGCTTATCAACCATAATAAAAAAATCGTGATAAGATACAAAATTATGATTCATCGAATTCTTGTTCAAAACGTTTAAAAGCATGTGTCTATGAAGATGTGGATGCGGCAGTTTTGAAGTGGACAGTGTAAAAAATAAAAACAATACAGCAATGAATTGCGATGAAGATGAAGATGATGTGAAAATGGAAATGATCATGCAGAAATCAACAAACCTTTCTTATGATGAAATGCTAAAATTCATTAATTTTAATATAAAATTATTCTTAAAATTGAAAATACAGTGTATTCCCGGACAATGTTTTGTTTTATTCTTGTTTTCCTTGCAGATTTCTTTTTGATGGGTAAAATATATAAAACAAATAGACATTAATTTACAAAATAAAGGTGTGATTAATTACTTTTTAAATAATATTTAGTGTTTATGAATTTAAAATCTGTTTTGTGTAGTTTAAAGTATTTTAAAAGGTGAATCTCTATTTAACAAATTTTCCATATAACGAACTTTTTTTCGGGATTTAGCGACTTCGTTAAATAGAGGTCCGACTGTACATGATATAACTTAAAATTTGAAATTTCGTAGTTCTGATCCAAGCCAACGAAAAGCAATGGCGGATTTTGTCACTATGAGGCCACAGGCACAAAGCTGATTTGAGGCCCCCTCCTCCTACCCAAACTCGCAAATTCACCATCAGTTTAGCACTACTGTATACGCCGAATGGGTTTTGAGCACGCACAGGACGCATCGGAACGCCGTTACGGCACTGCTTTTCTTTCACGGTAAATAAATAAGAAAAAATTGTGAAAAGGTCCTTAGAACAGCGCGGTTTTTGTCACTCAGGTTAGAGCTTTCCGACACTGCTTTTAGAGCGTCCCGGCACTGCTTATTTCAGACTACACCACTGGTTTTGAGGCCCCTTGGATTCTCGAGGCACGAGGCGAGCACCTCTAACACCTGTGGGAAAAATTGCCTCTGACGAAAAGGAGCTCAGTGGCATTTCGTAGTTAACTTTGATTATTTCCAAGGCCTCAGAAGTTCAGGGTAATATCAAGTAATTTTCTTTTGGTGATATGCAAGGAATAAATTATAATCTCTACTAATACTAAAAGAGAAAGTCTGTGTGTCTGTTGGCGGTCTACAGAACAGACCGTTGAACTTAGAGCTACCAAATTTGGTACAGGTATACTTTAGAGGGAGGGAATGTGCACCTCTGAGACATTTCTTCAATTTTTTATTCAAATTTTAATTATTTAAAAATCAAGCAACTTTTGAACGTCTTCGGCCATATCTTCGTGAACAGCTTCCGAAAGAACTATTGCGTGAAAATGATTTTTATACCACTTTAAAGTGCAAACAATTATCTTTCCAATGATATTAGTATGAGTACTGTGCAATAAATACTTTTAATTTTACAAGATTTTAAATTGTCATTAACTGCGGTCAAGGTCGCTCAATAAGACCATTTCTCTTTTCGACAAAAGGTAGGGAGGAAGGGCGGGGGGACGAGGTAGGACGCTGCTAAGTGGTCATTTGTCAACAATGAAAGGGCAGCCATTGTTGGTCATTTGCGGTTAGAAGGAAAGGATTTATAAAGCTCATCTCGAAATCAATAAGAAAATAGCGGTTGAAGCAACAGGATTGATTTTCTGAATTAAAAATAAAACCTTTTAATGATAAAGATAAAGGTGATATTTTAAATTCATTACAATTGATTAATTTCCATCCAAATTGCAGAAAAAAATATTCAAATATAATTACTTTCTAAATGTATTACACAAAATGACTGACTATAATCTTGACATATATTGCAGATCAATACTTCTTACAGGTCATCAGTAATGTAGTTTGAAATACGATTAAGAGAGCTGTTTTGTTTATGACTGACTAAAATGTTGACATAAAATGCAGATCAATACTTTTTACAGGTCATCAGTAATGTAGTTTGTAATACGATTAAGAGAGCTGTTTTGTTTATAAGGAATAAGAAAGTAAAGTCGGATGCGAAAAGAACGTGGGTTAAATGTCTATTGCAATTTGAAGTTAAAAATTACTTTGTTAAGGAAACCAGGAATATAAAATTACGCATAAGAGATTCATTTGAAATTATATTCTCGGCGAACAAGCTGGTCGCCGAAGGCGGCTATTAATTTAAAAAATCATGTGGGAAGTAATGCAAAAGAGTATAGTAAATTTTAAAGGGTAATTTTTATGCTTGTTAAGATACGTAACATCATAAAATAAATCGCCTCCTTCAGTTCTAAAAAAATTATTTTCAGATTTCGGGATTATTAAAGAATACAAAAATCAAGTTAGAATGTTGACGTTCTCGTGTCATAACTTCCTCAGCTAGAGACAAAGCGACCGAATTGCAAGCATATGTTTCAAAATACACATCCTCAACCGTCATCCGTTTCCACTCCGGAATAGAGCTGGCACTTTAAGTAATTGTGAAAGAAATTTGGATTTTTTTTTTTTGTTTCCTGTATAGGTAGCATTACAGCAATCCCTTGATTTAAGAATTTAATTAATCTCCTAATTAAATGACACACTTTATTTTGGACATTTATTGTTATTTCAATTCCTATAAGAAAGTAAAGGATATTAGAGATACTTATGCGTGTCCAAGTGACTTTTGTCTTTGAAATTAATTGATATTTTGACTTCATTACAGATTTATATATCAAAAAATCTGTAATTCGATGCACGAGTCAGACGCTTCACTGTATGCGAAAGAATTAAAAAAAGGAAATTTTAATTGTGGAGAAGAGGCAACTGAGAAACATTTTGTCTTAGAACAGAATGGGATTATGCGTATGATGTTTAATGATGCGTTTTTATTGTGTTAATATAAAACCATCTTAACTGTTTCAAATCTGGTGATGCGTATTATTAACTATTTACCTTCCCATGTTATATTTTGTGTATTATCATTTCAAATCAGACAGCTTTGTACTCCTATTTTTGCAGCTTTGTACTCCTAGTGTTTTTAGCCAAATCAGGATGTCTACGAAGTCTCTTTACAATTTCAAGATTTTATTAAAGAATAAATGAACAGACAAATCCACTGAGATTAGTCTAAAATGAAGAGCAGATACTGAAGTTCCCACCCTGTGTATTAAATTACACCTTTAGGTGTATTAATAGATAATATTACTAATTAATAGGTAATTATTTAGGTGTACTAAATAGGTGCATTAATTAGGTGTGTTAATAGGTGTATTAATTAGGTGTGTTAATAGGTGTATTAAATTGCACCTTTATATGGACATTATTAGTAGCACGAAGCACCTCAAGGTGGTGCTCGATTTCTTGCACTGTTCTCTGTAGCATAGAGTCATCAATGATCTTTGCTTTAAGTCAGGGGTTCCCAACGATTTTTCCCTCGCGTGTCCCTTGATTATTTTTTTTTTGTTTTCGCGTAACCCTACTATCATATCCAACCCCTCCCATAGCCATCCGTCTATGCAAAGAAGTTTTTATCAATAATGTTAAGGTTAATTTAAAAGTAAAATGACTCAAATTAATAACATTTGCCGAACTTATTTTTGATTTGACATTTTATTCCATGTTTACAATAGTATTAGTTCAACGCAAAAGCAAATGAAATCAATATTGTAATTATTTCGTTTTAACTTATAAGGATAACTAAACATTACACTTCGTAATAGCAACTATTCAAGTGTCATAGTTATTAAATAGGAAGTATTCACTGGAGAAACAGAAATCTCTAACTGTTTTAATCCGTAATGGTTTCTTGTTTCCGCCATTGATTCGCGTACCCCCAAATGGTCTTGCATGTACCCCAGGGGTACGCGTACCACAGGTTGGGAACCTCTGCTTTAGGTCATTAACATCCCTTATCTTTGTCGGATACACGATGCCGAACAACAACTCTACTAAACATAACCGAACTGAAGTTACACACCTCACGATGCACATTGTGTCTCTGTTACAGGATTTTTCTGTTAGGAATGTGTTCATCTCAGTAAGGTACCAGAAATACACAAATGCGGTGTGATCATAAACTTTGAGAACGACTGAGTACATGAGACAAATTTCATTAACATATGTCATCAATTGTCGTTTTAACAATTTTTTTAAATTGTGAAGAAACTTTATGGACTGTATTGTACTTGAAAGATTTAAGCACTGAATTGAACTCGCAAATAACTGTGCTTCCAATTACAGTTTAGTCTTCAAAGAATGAATATATGTAGTGATACAGATACAAAAAAGTGAGCATAACATTAGAAATTCCTTTTAATTCATTTTAGATATGCTTTAATGGTGAAGAAGACTGCAGTAACTCGTAGAAAATGCTATAGTTAGATCTTTCAGTTCATCAATACTATGATAAATATCCTTTTTTTCATCCTGTTTTTCTAAAATAGTTAAAGTGTATTGTAGACATCTTACGTGAATCGCCTTCGTTAATTTTATTACCTCTGAATTGCGTTGAATATAAAATTGCTCTTAATTTCTACCAAAGAGAAATTTATTCTATAGAATATATATATCGATTGCTAAAAGGCATGAAAATCCTTGTTCAGTACATATTTATTTTCAATTGCAAGTTTTTTTCCATATTTTAATTTTCTTGAGTAATGCTGTAAGTGTAGTTGAAAGATAAAAAAAGCCAATAAATAAAAAGTTTTTCATGTTAAAGCTGCTACTGCGACTGAAAAATATGGGTTAAATCGCCTCAAACAAACCAAAATATTGCGGACACGGTTCGATCCTGAACCGAAAGATATTTTTAAAGCTCCAGTTGGATTGAGGTTTATAACTCTGATCCGTGGATGACCTAGACATAGGCTCATAAACCCAAGTTTTAATTTATATCCAAGTCTTCACTGCCTTAGTAGTTTTACAACAAGTTTATTATTAGCTTTTATATTCTTTTACAGTTTTAGAAATTGTGTACATTTTTAACTTTTACTTGCGTTTCACTCGTATAAAAAGACTAAAAATATAAGCGTTGCATTGTCTAAAATGTAGGTTTTTTGTTAAATGTGATACAAAATCCTATTTTTGTTTTTAAGCGAACTCTTAACACGGATTTAAAAATATAAGTCAGAGGACAGAGACTTAGTGATGGAAGCCAATGGAGGTGTGGGGGTGGGAGGGAATCGATGCCCTGGTGCTAGTTAGGCCCGTCTTATCCATTGGCCTATAGGCCAGGGGTGCCATTGATCCATAGGCACTTAAAAAATTATTATACTGATTTTAATTTAATTTCTAACCAAAAACTTTATTTAAATTTAAAAGTAAAAATTTGATTACGTCTTGTAACTAGACAGTCATCGATTTTGTAATGTTACATAAACATGTATGTATATCAATTCAAAAATCATTCGTAAGGAGACAATCAGTGAGAAAATCCAAAATCATGCATGCAGTAGAAGTTCCTACATTACGGAAGCCGGCTTACAAAATCCTGTTTAAAGGCGCTGATTTGCAAGACATCAACATTTGTCTTGAACTTGAATGAGAGGAGTTATGGGATATGAAGCAACAAGGGCTGTAATCCCCACATTTGACTTTCTTTTGCTCGTGTGTTATTTTAATAGATAGGTATTTTCGTTTGGCTCTCAAATCCCTAGTTACGTTTCTGATGGAGCGCCAAATTACTCTAGCCCAGGGCGTTCAAATTTGTTAAGACGGCCCTAGTGCCAGTATTTGGTGGGGGGGGGGGCAAGAAGACAAAATATGTTTCCGTTCATTTCTTATTACACGCTTTTATTGAACGTGACTTGTTTTATGTTTATAAAGATGGATTTTGTAATCGATTTTTGACTCACTTCTTAATGTATTAGAGTTCTGAAATTTTGTAGTGTCGTATGTTCAAGATAACAAAACAATACTTCAATATTTTCAAAATTGAAATATCAGTTAATCAATTAATTTTAATTAGATTTTGAATCAATATGAATGGTGCCATTTGTTAATGAAATTGAGAAAAAAAATTAAATACAAGGTTCCATAACATTTATAATAATGAATTACGAGATGCATTAAGGACTAAATAGTAGAAATTAATAAGTATAAAAGGAGTTCCTTAAATCACGCTTTTATTAGTGTACTAAAAAGTAGAAAATATGTTTTTATCGAAAAATGTGGACGTCAGAACAAAATCGTAAAAGAGTGAGGCGCTCGAAATAATGCTATACAGAAATTAAGCCACAATGAATATCGTAAGAAAGAAAATTCCTAAAGTTAGAATGTATCGTAAATATGATTAAAATTCCAATTTGATTAGAGTATTTCTAGCTAACATCATCTCACGCTTTTACGATTTTATTTTGGCGTCCACATTTTTGGTTAAAAAAGTATTTGCTAATTTTTAATATACTAATATAAATGCGTTTTTAAGAACCTAATTTTTGGTATTTTTAATTCCAAATATAACTAGAGGGTTTAGTTTAGTTATATTAACACCTCGTTTCGAGGCAACACCAGGGTTATTTCGGGACGGGCCTCGGAATTTTGAACCGCGGTCAGATGACGAAGACGACACCTAAGCTGGCACACCCTCTCCAAACTTCCGCACCACACCAACGAAACGAAGTTTGGCCTCCTACGTGTGATTTAGCGTGCAACAGGCCCAATACACCAAGGATCTTCAATGGAAACGGGTTTCGAACTGGAACCCTCCGCTCCAAGGCTGAGACATTACCACTAGGCCACCGCGACCTATAACTAGAGGGACGAAAATAGAATATTATTCCCAAGGCGTAATTTACTCTCACTTCTACCAGAAGGATATAGAAAACCCCGAATCTGATGTTAGATATCTATTTTTGAACGTATTTGTAGTATAAGTTACCACTTCTTACACTAGATAATAAAAAAATCTTAATGTAGCGTAAAATAAATAAATCCTTAATGTAGCGTAAAATAAATAAATCCTTAATGTAGTATATGTATGGGCTCACTTACGTGTATCAAATTTAATTTTTGATACTACAATTTAAAAAAAGGGTTTCAATAACAAGCCGTTTTTAAGATATAAGAAGAGATTTATTATTATTTTTATTTTTCTGAGGAAGGAAGAGACTGTTTCTCCACTCTCCCGCTCTCTTTTTTCTTCTTCTCTTCTCTCTCTGAAGAAAAATTTAATTCAATAACAGTTCTTATTCCGTGTAAACAAATTAGCCATTCAGATAAATTCTAGACTGATCTCTGCCGTACGGAATGAAGGTTAGTTAACATTTTGAGTATGATATTTTTAAAAATTTGAGTATCAAGAAATTGTTCAAACGAGATCACAGAATGAAATGCAATGTGTATCATGAATTTATATCTATTAAAAAGTGTTTAATCAAATCAGAAGATTCTGGAAAAATGGGTTTGTTGTGCAGTTAGATCATATTTGATTGTATGACTGCATTAAAAATCCGGATTATCTTCTCAGCAAAATCGATAAAAAATTATTTGTTTTACATCATGAAAAACCGTTTTCAAAAGGTAAAGTGAGATTTTATGTTCATCAATGGAACTAAGATTCTGTATTTCTGCAAGTCAGTTCAACGGTTCTTCTTCATTCTTTTTTCACAAAACTATACCTTCATATATCTTAACTGGATAAATAATGCTCTATTGTGCTTGAAAATTAACGATCGGTTTTGTAATACTGCTGACAAGGCTGAATTGCTCAATCAGTACTTTTGAATAAAACTTACCAACGACAAAAGAGTCTGTCCATACCATTACTGTCTTTTTGTAAAAGAATGTTGAAAGGGTTGTATGCGGCAGGGTTTTCAAGCCATTCTGAATTATAATCACAAAGAAATTTGAATAGGAACAGCACGGAGAGAGTAGTTTGTGGATGCGTACCTTGAATGAGGTCACTTGCCTTGAAATTCTCACCCAAATTGTTCCTTGCTTCTATCCCTTAACTTCATTTATCGTTGATTTGTCAGACAATCGTAATTGTTCATGTGAAAATATCACCCAAATGATGCATCTTCTGGATCAAAAGATTATCTTGTGGAAACTTACTGATAGTTCGTTCAACCACTTCAGCTTTACAGCAGGTCCCTCATTATAGCATGCATTTCCGCTAAATAATGACACTTGCTCTTCAGGAGGCTGGCCACAAACTACTCTTCCATAACGTTCAGAGTTTCTATGATAAAAACATGTAAACATCATAAAATTTTGCTTAACACATTGTTACAGTTTTAACAGAGAGCGCAAGAGCTTTTAAACTCTACATAAACCCTTCTAATAGCATTTTGTTTAATGGTCAGATGCATCTTTCCAGCAGATCAACCTTTGTAATAAATCAAACCTGAAATTTGCTATTTTGTAATTCGACAGATTAATGGGTAGTATTCGAGAACATGGCCTGCAGGATTTAACTCTCAAGTGTTAAGGTTCAGAAGTCCTCAATCGAGTGACCCAGGAGGCCCGAAACTATTGAGGTCAAGACTGGTATGATAATAACATGAGTAAAATTCTTACATTTTAATGACATGATACAGAATGATCTTATACGAAAAGTCCCCAGATCATTTTATCGTTCTGATAAAACTTTCAAATCTCGAAGTAATTTTTATTGTTACATCGTTTAATATTTGAAAAGAACGATTGTGGTAAGAAAATTAGCGAAACAGGGGAGAGCTGAGATTAATTCATTTGAAAAGATGATCATGGAGCCATGAATATCTGTTGTTGCTGTAACTCATCCCACTTGGTCAAGGATAATAAGCCAAGTACATGAGTCAAGGATTCATAATAAAGGGGAAGTGTGACAGCTTCTGACTGTCAAAGCAACTTTGAAGCACCTCGGTATCACCTGAAGTAGAAGTCTTAGCTTAGCTCCAGTAGGTGAGGGAAGGTCTTCCTGGAGGATTTTCAGAGGGAACTGGCCACATTCGCGTTTCGCATGCAAGAAAGCCTCCAGCAGCCTGACTGACCACTACGTTGCTAAAACGCGCAGTGCTCAGTCAATTTTGAATAGAACTGTTTAAGACAGCCTTAGGATAGTGCTCGCAACCTTACGACATCAGCAGTTCTTCGGTCATGCGCCGCCTTAACCCCTTAACCTACAACAACGTGTCTGACACGTGCATCGAATTACAGAATTTTTGCTGTTTAAATCCGTAATTCAGTCAACTTAACAATTAATTTTAAATACAAAAATCACTCGCACATGCTTAAATGTCTCAAATATCCTTTACTATCTTAAATAGATTGAAATAATAAACCAGCGGGAGTGGCCTCCCCGAAACTTTCTCGCATACACCTAAAACGGGTAGGGGAAAAAATGCGTCAAACGCTGGTAACACGCTCCATTCCCTAGCACAGGTAGGCAAAACGCTCCAGAGATCACGCCTTTTTTTTGCATCATAGAATGGAGAAGAAACCGAATATGCAATTTTAACGCCTTTTTTTCAACCGATTGAAACCAAAATTAAGGTTAGAAGACTGCATAGCAAATTTCATTCATCTAAGTCATTGTATTTAGGAGTTATAGCGTTTACAAGCATGCGATTATACATACCGAGAGACAGTCAACCCTTTGACGGATTTGGACCAAAATTTGATACGGACCTACATTCCTGATGATAAAACTGTGTACCAAATTTTATCCATCTACTTATTTAAGTTTTTGAGTTATCGTGCTCATAGGAACACGGACAGACATACTTCACGTGGACAGATTTTGTTTAAAATTTGACAGAAAACTACAAATTGTGTGTAAAGATCACATACCAAATTTCATCAATGTAACTCTAATAGTTTTTGAATTATCATGTTCACAAACACACAGACAGACATAATGCCAAAATTGTGTTTTTCGTTCTCAGGGAGGTCTAAAACGTGGAGATTCATCCAAATCTCGAGTTCGAATTTTTTGACGATTACAATACTTTTTCTTTGTATACTCCGTATACGAGAAAGTAAAAATATCCCAAATGGGTGGTGTCATCTAATTAGGAGGCTACATAAAATCGTAGGGCAAGGGGTTACTCCACTTGCCCACTGGCGGAACACCACGAATATCTTTCAGCATTAATATACTTATTTAAAGCATTGTTGATAATTTTCTTGATTTTTAACCTATATTTTATGTAAATTCATTTTTTATATTTTAGTTGTTGTACACTTCCACGAAACAGACAAATCTTGGAACAATTCAAATACTTTTCTCTGCAATCATGCAGACTGCTATTTGTTTCCTGTTAACCTTCTTAAGAACACTTTAGGAAAACATACCAAAATTTATTTTGGACCATTCCTGGCATGAGTGAAAAGATATCCCCCCTTTATGCAACCAAATTAAAATCTCTGGTCGTTTATTATCTGGGAGATTTTGAAGAATGGAAAAGCATAACTAAAAACTTCTTACACTGTTTTACTAGAATCCAGCTAAACATTCGACTGTTACTAAAAACTTTTTCGCAATGAGAAGTTCAAAAAAAATTCATTTTTCATAGATCATGAAAATCTCCAAGTTTTCAAATATCTAAGAAAATTCCCGTTCCTATATTTAAAACATAAACATTCATCAAACCATGCGAAAAAATGATATTTACAAAGGAGCATGAAACATCGCGTAAGACTTCTTCGAGAATTTTTCTTAAAAAAAAGTTTTTTTTTTTCTTCCTGTCAACAAAAGGAAGTGGACATTAAAATAGAAACTAAATGCTTTGTATACACAAATCGTTAGTAGATCAAGACTGTTGGGAACAGTTTGTCAAAGAAGAAATTGATATACTTGCTCATTCTTGATCAGTGATGAATTGACAGAAAAGAAATTAGTAGTTAATAAATTATAATAGGATTGGCAAACAATGAATGATTTTAAATATTTTGAATTTTTAAATACATTAGTTTAATAATAGAAGGAGATATATATATATTTGGCACTTGGGCATCTCTGAAGAATCGCACTGAATTTATTTATACTTTTATATTTATTTCTATATGTCTGTGTTGTAGAGTTGTCTAAGAATTCATGATCTGAATGTTAGCGTCTTTGTACCAGTAAATAAGAATTTTAAAAGCCAAAGGATTAGACATTTTTTCCTTATTATTTCCTTGAGTGAAAAAAGTGAACATTCGTTCACTCTTGCCTCTAATCGCATGCTTTTTTTAATGCTTTAAAGTTATCAATGCAATTCTTCGATTTTTATCTGAAATTTAAAATGCATTCATTTCAAATGAACAAGCATAACCAGAGGGAGTGGCCTCCCCGAAACTTTCTCGCATACGAGCAGTAATGCGGAGTGGGTAGGTAAATATTTTTGGGGTTTATAACCCGGGTATTTACCCAAAGCCTGGGTACCTTGAGAAAACAATTATGAATGGTGATTTACAATGAAACATATAAAATTTATATATTCCCAAAAACTTGATATTTTGCAAAAAAAAGTGTCTTTGGCCAGCATTCCGCGTGCATAAAAATTATGTTTTTCAAAATTACGTTCCCCAAAAGGGTTTTGTTTCCCCTCCTCCCGCGTGGATAAAAAAATTTGAACCTATTGTAACACAGAATCCAATGGCTCTCAGAAGGTTTTTCATTGTAGATTATAAGTGGTTGTAAATTTTTAGGTGAAGAATCAAATTCAAAGATATGCGTACCGATTTTTCCACTCTTGCCGGCTCAAGGACAAAGTGACGTAATCCTTCCGCGTGCACAGAGATTGCTACCAGTATGCATGCGCATGGAGAATCGGATCAAAAAATTTAATATGCAATTTGAACGCCTTTTTTTAATCGATTTGAACGAAATTTGGGCACAGATCTATAATTAATGTTAGCATCCGTGATACCAAGTTTTATTTATCTAAGCCAAAGGGCTTATAAGATATAATTTTTACAAGTATGCGATTATACAGACCGACAAACAATCAAGCCTTCGACGGATTTGGCCCAAAATTTTATACGCACCTACATTCATAACGATAAAACTGTGTACGAAATTTTATCCATCTAGCTATTCAAGTTTTTGAGTTATAATGTTCACATGACCGCGGACATACAGACAGACAGACTTCCCGTTGACGGATTTTGTCCAAAATTTGATAGAAACCCACAAATTATGTTTAAAGACCACATACGAAATTTCATCCCCGTATCTCTAACAGTTTTCGAGTTATCGTGTTCATAGACATACAGACAGGCATAATTCCAAAATTGTATTTTTCGGACTCATGGAGGTCTAAAACGTGGAGATTCGTCAAAATCTCGAGTACGAATTTTTTTGACGATTATAATACTTTCTCTTTGATACATCGTATACGAGAAAGTAAAAAAGAGGACAGGTAACAAAGCCACGCAAGTTTTGTTAGTTAGTTGATAAAAGTTTCGTTGCTTTTTACTACATTCTGTGATGTGTGTGAAGATGAATATATTTTAGTCGTTGACTTAAAGAAGAAAAACGTTAGAATTCAGCTCAGATTCGAATCGCAATTCATTTTAATAGCGATAAAGTTGGCGTTATGATAAACCTTTTCGTAGATCGTCCACTTGTGTTGAATCAGGCTTGAACCAGTTCCTCACTTCAATGCTTTCCACGTGTTGACGTCTGCGGTCGACGCCTTCCAATCCATTTTATTACCGGTCGATTGCTACCTCCAATGACTGCTTCAGGAGCTGATAATGAGAAGAAAAGAAAAAAACGGTGAAGGTGAAAAAATGAAAGCACTGAATAGAGCCATAAATTTCGATAGCAGTGTTCTCCTGATTATGAGTCTAATAGCTCTACGGACCATCTTCCCATATCAGTTTTTATCACGTTTCCTTTCTCTGATCTTTGGGAGGTTTATTTCTCTCCAATGAAGTTTGGAATTGGAAATGAATTTAAATAATTCAATAATTAAAGAATTTTAGGGTATTCAATTCTGTATTAACAGAGACTGTATCTTTTTTTCTGTTGTTACACTTAATTTTTTCGATTTCCAGTCTTTTTTTTTCATTTCATCGGACTTCACCTTCTGTTATTTTCTTCCCCTTAAGTAGGCGGACCACCAAGGTCAAGAAGGGGCTTAAATTTAAAAAGAGTTCGTATTAATTCCTAACAAAGATGCCGTTATTCATTTTTAGATCGTTTTATAGATATAATAATAGAAAAATAATGTTGAAGAACTACCACCAGTGGCATAGTCGCAAAATAAGCAGTACCGGAACGCTCTGGCCTGAGTGACAAAAATCGCGCTGTTTTAAAGGACGTTTTTATAATTTTTCTTATTTATTTCCCGTAAAAAATAATAAAAAAGCAAGTGCCGAAACGGCGTTCCGTCTCCGCTACATCCCTGACTAGCACCAAATCATGAATTTGCTAAAGCAAAGCTTAAAAATGCAAGGAGGACCAAGGCATTGACTCACGAGACTATATTAAATTCGAACTTTTGGTGGGGGTGGTCGCCAGATTGAATCCTTGCTCTATGTTCTATACCAGCTTAACTCTGATCTTCAATCCTGTAAATCTATAATTTTTACTTTCTCGTATACAAAGTATACAAAGAGAAAGTATTGTAATCGTCAAAAAATTCGAACTCGAGATTTTGACGAATCTCCACGTTTTAGACCTCCCTGAGTCCGAACAATACAATTTTAGAATTATATCTGTCTGCGTGTCTGTGAACACGATAACCCGAAAATTATTAGAGCTACAGGGATGAAATTTGGTACGTGGTCTTTAAACATAATTTGTAGGTTTCTCTCAAATTTTGGACAAAATCCGTCAAAGGGAAATCTGTCTGTTTGTATGTCCGCGGTCATGTGAACACTATAACTCAAAAACTTGAACAGCTAGATGGATAAAATTTGGTACACGGTTTTATCGTCATGAATGTAGGTCCGTATAAAATTTTGGGCCAAATCCGTCAAAAGGTTGACTGTCTGTCGGTCTGTATAATTTACTTTTGAAAAGAATCCGTTATCTCCACGCGCATGCGTACTGGAAGTAATCTTCTGTGCACGCGAAAGCTATGGAGCGAATTACGTCAGTTTGTCTTTGAACCGGCAAGAGCGGAAAATCGGTACGCATCTCTTTGAATTTGATTCTTTACCTAGATATTTTTCAATCACTATAATGAAAAACCTTCTGATAGTCATTGGATTCTGGGTAACAGTAGGTTCGAATTTTTTTAGCTACGCGGGCTAAGGGGAAACGGCACCTTTTTGAGGAAGTATACTAGAAAGTTTAGGGGAGAACACTCCGGCTGGTTTTTAGGTAGGGTTATGTGTGTATGTATGTAGGGTGAGTTTTCCAAATTTATATGGATATTTTTTTACTTTACGAAAAGAATGGCCTTTTAGACAATGATTCCTGGAAATAAAATTCTGTTTTGCAAAATAAATGAGTGAAAAAAGATAAACTGATCCATTTCAAGAGGAAATTCGAACCTGAATAAGTACCCTAAAGGGTTACTCCGATCAGTTTGAAGCAGAGCTGATACATTTATATCGTATACTATATCTATTGTACTCATTTTTAATAGAACTGTTGCTCTGCGATTTTACTGGCTGCGTGCTGCTTTTGCTTGCCTTCAGCGTGCTATTATAAAAATGTGTCCTATAAAAGTCTTTTCTCCCTTACATTGCTGTTTAGACTGCCATTCAGCCTTCTGTATTTATTGTGTCCAAAAACACACGATTATAAAGAAGCTAACCTTTTTACGTCCTTCCTTGCCTTGACTTAGATACTTCTTTGGAGTGCCAATGCATTGTACTTCTACTCAGTCTGAATGTTAAAGTGGTCCACAAAAGCATAAATATTAAAGAACGATTTAGATTTAACAAGGAAGCCAATGGTAGTAGTTTTAATTTAGTTATATTAACGTCCCGTTTCGAAGCAACACGAAGGGATTTCTGGACTGGAACTCGTAATTTTGAACCGTGGTCAGATGACGAGACGATACCTGAGCTGGCGCTCCCTCTCCAAGCTTCCGCGCCACACCAGCGGGAGGATGTTCGGTCACTACGGATGATTTAGCGTGCAACTGGCCACCATGCACGACGGATCTTCTGTGTAATCGGGCTTCGAGCCTGGCCCCCTCTGGCCTCGGAGCCGATACCTTGCCACTATGCCACGGCGGCCTACCAATGGTTGTAAGAAAGTGCTGTGGGTTGGCAAAAATAAAATGAGTAAATAGTTAAAAGATTTCAATCGGGAGCAGCATGTTGCAGGCATAATTCTGTTGAGCAGAGGTTAATGAACCTTGAGGGGGAGTGACCATTTCGGGGTTGAGTACGGGTATGGATGTATGTTGTTACAGTGAGCATAGAGGACTTGATTGCTAATTGCTGGGTTATGGTGGTCTATGATTTGGGTGAAGAATTTTCGGGACAGTTTCTGTATACAGTCTTCATCGTATTTGATCTTAAGGTCTTGATGGATGACATCATTACAGACATAACAGGGGTTATTTGTGATAATTCTAAGTATTTTGCTTTGAAGAATTTTTATTTTCTTTCTGTGGGTTTCGGCAGCGAGGTTCCAAATTTGAGCTGCGTAGATGAGGATGGGTCGAATGAATTGTTTGTAGAGTGTGATTTTGTTGTGGAGAGATAGAGGACAGTATCTTCCTATGAAGGGAATAATGAGAAGTACTTTAATCCAGAATTTTTTGGGTCTGTATTTTACGTGATTGGGTAATGTAAGTTTTCAATCCAGGTAGAGACCAAGGTTTTAACTTTATTTTCCCAAGACAGTTCTTCATCGAAGAAGGTGAGATTTTTGGCGTCTTTCGGCTGGTATAGTGTGGAAATTTGGAGAGGGAGGCTGCTGGTTCAGATGTCGCCCTTGTCATTTGATCACGGTTCAAAAGGATGAGGTCCGTTCTAAAATAGTCTTCGTGTAGCTTCAAAAAGGTACTTTAATCTCACAAAACTATTACAACGAGAATATAATTTCTCAAACAATATTTTAAGTTTCAGTTTCTGAAATGATATTAGAAAGGCTCAAATACATATCTTGTTTTCTATCATAGCTATTGCTGCCAGTGTTCTCACTGTTGTCGTATTTAAATTTTATTTCCTTCTATATTCATATTTTGATAAATTCTAGAAAGGGTGGAAAGGAATTGTAATTCATAACGTTGCGAAGAAAATGCGTTATATTTTGATAAACTTTTTTTTTCAACGGAAAATAATACGGATCTTTCAAAGAAATAAGGTACAAAACTGAAAATTTTAATTTTATGTAAAGAGCATGCAAATATATATTTCGGTTTTATTTTATTCTTAACACTACATATAAAATAATATTCAACTCCAGTTATTGTCTATTAAACAAGCAGAAAATAAACAAAAATAATTTAGAATTTTTAGAACAAAATATGTTTGAAAAGAATGTAAAATGAACTAATGGGCTTATTTTTCATTTGAAAACATGTATAAATCTGGATTAGAATGTAAGATAAAAGAAACATAATTTGTATAAATATGATGGGCATTAATGATGCAGATAAAAAAAACCACTATTGTTTTGACATTCCTTTATTCTTTTTCAGAATGTAAAATACAATAAGGCAGGAAATGTTTTATCTTTTAAGCGATACGATACATCTGAGAAGCAGATAATGAAAATATCCTTAAAAAGAAAGCTTTCACCTTGTTTATAAACATGTGTATACAAAGCAATCCCGTTGCAACGTATGGTGAATCATTCTATAAGTTACCTAACTGAAAAGCTAAAATAGTGCAGTCAGATGTTTGTGTTTACATTTCGTGTGACTGTTGGAATAATATTAGTCATCTCCTCAGTTTTTTTTATCATAGTTAGATTTAACGTCTTTCCTGCTTCCTCGGTTTTTTTTTTTTTTTTTTTTTTTTGCTCTTTAAAAAGACGGCAATTTCATTTCCAGTAATCTAAACTTGTATACAGATAAATAGATAAGTATAAATATAAACAAATGATGTTCTTTCCCACAAACAGGGATTCAAATAAATTTATTTAAAATTTGGTGCTGAGTCATTCTTACTGACATGAAAGATAATGCATAGTTAAGCAAAAAGTCATGTTTATTTTTTTTATTATTCGTGTGAATTCGAATTTTTCAAGGTGTGCACAAAGTCACTTTACAATTTTCTTTTTTTTCTGGCACTTCTTCCTTCTGGTTTCTTTTTTCAAAAATTTCTGAAAAGGCAGTTGATGAGATGTGTTAATCAAATTTGTCCCAAGTACTCAGCTATTGTTGAAGTTCCTGATCCCTTTGCACTGTGTTTTCTGGTTCTCTGGTGATGAAAGCGAAGCTATTGAAGAAAAACCCTAAAAATTGATTAATGTGGTTAAAAAAGTCACGATATCTATCGTGGGATGTGTATCTTTCTGTGGAGTTACGTGAAAAATGTCACTCACCGGACGAAAATACAGGATATTAATGACCTAAAGCAAAAAAAAAATCACTTAAAAATTTATTTAAAAATACTACACACGATTTTATTTCATTTATCGTTCATGACTTCATGATAACGCTATGTTTTCGAGACCATGACAAGGAATTGAGCATCGTTTGATGTTCCTCAT
>BGPR01000022.1:2551134-2580949 GCA_013235015.1 Araneus ventricosus | reverse complement strand
TATTTAATAAAATTCCAAAAGAAAGACTGTTTGGTAAAATCATACAGAATCTTACTATTTTTTGCCATTCTATCCATGAAATAAAAGAATCCTTTTCCCCAAATAATAAACAGTCAGACATATTATCACAGGAAAGGCTGTTCGATCAAACCATACAGAATGAGTTTTTTCTTCACGATTCTATTCATGAAATACAAAATTATTTCCCCCCGAATAATGAAATTCCAGACATATTTCTTTCTCATTTCAAATCTCGTCACAATTTTATCCGAATGTCAAAACTTAATGGATTATCTAGGATGTCGAAGCTGATTGCCATCTTTTGAAGATAAAAAAAAAATTTTAAAAAAATTAAAAAGTTTTACTTTAATATTGGTCCTTTGAAATTGTCTCAGAAGAAATTCTTTTATATCGAAAAGTTCTGATTTTTTTTTTAGCTCGAAACAATGTTCGATCAGGTAAATTTCCTATTTACTTTACCATGAAAATGCCAAGTGTAAGAAAAAGTGTGTTTTTTTTTTCGTTCGTTTAAAGGTTCGTGATAATTTTGATTGGGTTTTTTTTTTGTATTGTTAAATCTCTCGAGTTCTCATCGTTTATTTTGTATTCGCTTAAACATACATATATAATTTTTTAGATTAACTAGATTCGTGACTGAACCTAAATTAGCACACTGAATTCATTTTATTTTTTAATTCTGTAGACTCAATGAGCATTCCTAGCAAGTATTTAAAAATATGAATAAACACGATTAAAAAAATTCTGCATTTGGTACAAATTAGAAAGTGTAATAAATCAAATTTATGTCTTTTTTTCTGTCTCACATTTTTAAGATTTTTGTTTTGACCTCATTTTCGATAAAAAAAAATATTTTCTTCTTTTTAGCACACTAATAAAATCGTGTTTGTTTAATTTTCAAATTATATTGTATTTATTATATTATATTTATTGTTATTAATTATTTTCTACTTTTTTGTCTTTAATATATCTCATAATTCAATATTGTTGCTAATTTTTTTTCTCGAATTCACTACCAGATGGCGCTCTTTCATATAGAATCGGCACTTAATCCAAATTAATCGGTTAACTGAAAATTAAACTCTGAACACGATAAAATATCATATTGTCATCCGAAACACAAAACCTTACAAAACTTCAGAATTCCAATACATGCGGAAGTGAGTAAAATGTCTATTACAAAATTCTAGTTTTACAAACATAAAATATATTAACACGAAAGAAGTTAAGTTAAATAAAAACACTTTTATGCCTCCATTTTCTTTAGAAAATTTAAAAAGTCTCTTAATGGTTAGCAATGATTTACAAACAGATTATCTCAGAACAAAAGGATTGTTTGTACCCAGGTTTACAATGGGATCCACATATTTATTTGACAACCATTTCTCTCTAAACTTTCCCCTTCCATTCTATAAAGCTTGATTTCATTTGTTAGATTTAGTCCTACTTTTAAGCTGCACAAGGTCTCTTTTGGGATGGAACTTGCAATCTTAAAGTCATGGTCAGATGACGAGGACAACACATGATCCGGCATTCTGACTGATGACGGCAGATTTAGTGTACACCTGGCCTGATTACAGGGTAGATTTTTGATGGAATATGATGTAGAGTTCTCGATTCCAGACCTGCCACCACGGCACCATTTTTAGAGAGATAAAAGATATCAGACCATATTTTTTTAATAAATACTTCACGTTCTTTGAGTGACTGAACACTAAATTCTCTACGATAGAGTCTCAGACCAATAGAATCGTTGGCATATGATAGAAGTAGATGCACATGCAGGAAGACAACGGAAGGACGAAAGACTCTAGAAACTCTAGGTAAACAACAAGTGCACAAAGCTAGTACCTAGGGTTGCCATAATTGCCAAGCATTGATACAGGACGTTTAAATGCTAAATAAAAAATTGTGAAAAAAGTAGGTTGGTAATGGTTTATTTTACTCAGATAAAAAATCAACAAAGTCGAAGCAATCTAATAAAATGAACACGTAGAATAATAAAAAAGATGCCAGGTTAATCCTTTTTAGCTCAATTAATTTTAAAGTTGATTTTACTTTCTTAATTATAACATTTTTTTTCTTTCACACAATTATAAAAATTGGCGCGTCATTTTAAAACTATTATGGCAAATCAAAATTGCTTCATTTGTCTCCACTGACAACCTGTTTTTCTCGTCCGACCATTGAGTTGACTTTAGGAAAAATATTCTCTTCACATTAGCATTGTGGGCTGGAATGGCAAATACGTATTCGTATTGTATAACTTTATTACATCTGATCAATATAAGGGAGAAAACGGGACAAATAATAATACGGGACTGAGTAGTGAAATACGGCGACAGTTCCTTATATACGGGGTATATGACAACCCTACTAGTACCCAAACACTAAGGTCTCCTGAAAACATATTTATGTAGGATTTCTTAATAGTTTTTTAAATTTTCAGTTTCTGAACACCTTTAAGATCGGAAGGCCTGAAATTTTAGTATATCATAATTCCAAGATTGTTTCTAAGTTAGTTCTAATTCATTAATAATTCTAAACTTTCATTCACGTATTCAGGAAAGCAGTAAAATCATCAAAAGGATGGTAATTGAACAATATTAGACAGAAAAAAAATTCGCGAAGCAGGAATTTGTATCAATAAGTAATAAAATTTGCCAAGGTTTCAAGGTATGAAGAAAGACAGTCTAGCTTGTTTGTTTTCCAAACTTTTACAAGTACCAATGGGGGATACAAAAAATTAAGGTACATTCGGCAAGTTTCAGACTTTTAGAGGGGCATTTATATTCGTGACACGGTTTTGAATATCTTTATGTCAGTGCCAGTTGTGTTTATTGATGTCACAGGAGTGAGTCACTCAAGCTTGCAGAGTTAATCCTCCTTCAACAAGGCAACTTCTGCTACCCATGATTACAGCGTGCATTCACCGTTGTTATTACAAATGGAAACAAAGCTGTACCAGTCGGAAGAGACACCTGCTCATCGACACTCAAAAAATGGAGTCTGGGTAGTCCGTTAATTATCGTTTTGTGTTCGCTAAAGCATATAATACAAGCATGCCCTTTCCACGAACTTGACTATGAACTACTACTTGCTTATTGACTAACATATCTTTAAAAAGTCATCTACGCTTCTGTTCTAACGGTTGAAATTATTATCATTACAAAGACGTGATTGTACTAACCATTCAGCAAATGAAAATTTCGCCATACATGTCCCCAGACGGCTACGACTTTTAAAAAATCTTTGAGCTTTTGAAAGTTTTCTGAGATTTCTACACTTATGACAAAATAACAGTAATCGACTTTTTATATTCTCAGCAGAATTCCGCAAACAAAAATAAATAAATAAGCAGAATTAGAACACATTCTTGGCTGATCCAGCCCAAGAAAATCAACTTTTAATGTCGTCAGGGATTTGACAGTGGTAGACTTATTTTTAAAAATCAACCATTTTATTCGGACTTTTTTAACAGTATAACATCAGATTCTTAACTATTATTATCATAATTTTTCTTTACTTTCTTGAAATATGTCTTTTATTCGACGAATACTGCATTAATATCTTCTTCACAGGTCCCCGTTGATCTAGTGGCAGTCTTGACTTCGGAATCGGAGGGTTACGTGTTCGAGACCCGATTCCACCGAAGAACCACTGTGAACGGGGGTCTAATGCAACGAAATCTATAAGAGTCAACATGGCTCCTCGGCCATATGAGGCTCTAAACCCATGTAGTGAGTTGTGGAGTGGGGTCAGATGGCCTTTCACTGGTGTGGTGGGTCAGTTTGAAGAGTGGCGTGCCGTCTAAGGTGTAGTTCTCGTCATTTGGCAACGTTTCAAGAAGACGAGGTTGGATCTAAAATTTCTATCTAATCTAACCTTATATATATATATATATAACCCAGCTAAACTAAATCTCCTAAATATATTTCCTCGTTTTGAATAATCAGACGATTTTTATTCATTGTAATCTTCATTTATTTGCATTTAAATCAGTATGCAAGTTTATTTACACACATTCTATAATTATAAGCTTGTATTCAGTTATCATTTATCCATTTTTCAAAGCTATGTGATGTAAAAATGCTGATGTTAAATATAATTTCAATGTCTTAATTGCCTATAGGAAATATAAGCATTGTTGTAGAATATTAGATGCAGTTCGTAATTTATTTTTCGAAAAAGTTGTTTTTTCCTTTAAAATTTTTTTTAGGAGTTTATGATTGGCACGTCTTAAGAATGCTGAAGTTCTTAATTAGATCTTAGTTTCCGTGTTTTAAAAAAAAAAAAGACTACTTCATTTTCAAAATAAACTGTAAAAGACTATAATATTAACCTGTTGTGCACGTTTGATGAACATGTAGGTCACGTAGATATGCAAATGTGATAGATACTCTTGACGAGTTTATTCGCCGGATGAAAAATAGGTATAAAAATAATGAAGAAAATCTTATCATTTAGTATGAACAGTCACAGGAAGTTTCCGTGACTTCCTTTTAATTGCTCATGTAATTATCTATCTTATTTATATTTGAGTCAAAACTTCAGTGTATAATGACCTTACTATTTGTAGTCAAAAAGTTTTTCAACTAATGTTTGTAAAAATCTTGTTCTGCAGAATATATTTTTATAAAATAGACTGATCAGGCTTAAGGGTGTATTAAGTATTTCCTGAATTCCATCATACAATAATTTTCGTCTCACAAACTGTGTTGAATAGATTTCTGAAACTTGTTTGTAAGCTTTTGTTTTCTTAACAAAAATGAAGTGAATTCATTTATTACATATATATGCTCTTCATTGTTTGATTTCAATTCTGTACGTAATGGCAGACTTCAAAAAATAAAGTTGAAAGTGAACGTAGTGAATTTAGTTCTAGCTTTTATTAAAGGATTTTTTTTGTTTAAGCTTTGAAATATTAAGTGAGTTTTTCATTTTTATCTGTGTATTGATATTTTTTATCTGTAATTGAAATGACAATACAAGTCAGTATAAATGTTTACAGTTACTGTACAAGTCCCTTACAGTTGCCGTAACGGACTTGTTACAGTGTAACTAGTACGTTTAACGGCTGCTACAATGCAACAGAAAAAGGAGGTAGAGGGTGGGAAAATGTGAGCTTGAACACTTGGACTAAAATATATGACAAAATTTGATATGATATTGAAAGCATTAAATTTCATTTCCATAGTTGCATTTCAGTAAACGTGTATAAACTTCTTATATATTTCATTCTCACACGTTTCCTTAAGTAAAATCAAATCAAATCTAAGTATAAATTTAGATCAAACACACAAACAACAACAAAAATCTTTGTGATTGTATTGATTTTGAATTTTCCCATCGACTCAGCATTGATTGTTTTTACTGTAGTATATCACATCAAACAGTTTTACTGTATAGTATATCACATCAAAAGTGAGTAAAGAAATACAATATTTGTAAACTCAATTTATTAAATCTTTAATTAAAAATATAATTAGAAAGTAAAATTTTAGACGGGAAGGAGGGGGAGGGGAGGCCAACAATTTTTAGAAGTGAAACTTTAATAAAATTAATTATAAATTTCCAGTTTGTGAAAACCTCAGTTTTTAAAACGATTAAAAATGAACTTTGCGAAAATGCCAACTATCTCATATTTCCTAGGAATAAAATAGGAAAAGTCGATTGAAGAAAATATTTTAATCAAAAAAGTCATCATTTAAAAAAAAAAATATTTAAAAAAGAAAAAATTAAATTTGTAGATTTCGAAATGGACCAAAGAGGCGTCTACGTTTTGGTTCACAAGAGCACCTTGAACTGTTTTAGTCTGACACTACAAACCTGAAAACGAGTACCTGTCTGGGCTAAAACTATGGAACTGGAACTCAGGGGGCCTCCACACCTGAAGGGCCTCCCGAGAAAGAATATTTCCAGAGAATTCTCCGCAAATATTTTATTCACCTCATTCTTGGCCCCCGTAATTGCCATAGCTGTAGACACGCGATATATCTTCGTCCAGCCCCGAGGGCCCAATATTTTCCCAAAAAAATGCAGACGTCTGTCTTTCGGACAACGCGTAGCCCCCTAAGCGTGAGGGAGAGGCACTGAAATCTCAGAGTACAATGCACTCGGAGGATATAGCCTTGGAAAAATCATTAATATTCGCAACCACGCTGCCTGTTGCATCAACAAGTCACCGCGAAGGTGCCCCCACCCTAGTCAGACAACTTTCTCTTTCCCACTGCATTTTTTTGAGAGTTCCACTGCTTCGGGGTGTTTACAGAAAATGAAAGCGGAGTTTCTTAATCGCTTTTCCCCCCACTGCACTTTTTTTTTCTTTTTTCGCCAGTGCAAAAAATGCGGTGGGGGAAAAAAAGGTAGAGAAAAGAAAGTAACGAAAAACGACCGGCAGGGATTGGCCTCGTCGCCCAGTTCAGCGTTGCTTTCAAATTCAGATCAGAATAGATTCTGTTGTATCAGTTGAACAGGATGCTTAATGGATTCAAAATGGGCGGAAGTCAGAAGAACGGAAGCATTGGACATGTGGGAAGCACTGATATCAGTTTCAGGACAAAAATGCCCGACAGGAAGCATTAACGGTGAATTCCCCCAAAATATTCCAATTCGTGAATAGCTGCTAAATCATTAGCGCGATTTTTAGTTTTAAGACAAATAAGCAAAGAGTCCTTTAAATTTGTCTATTTGCGACCCCTTTTTCACCTGTTATATTTCTGCAAGATCCCCAGACTGCAAAAAAAACCACCTGCTCGTTAGTGATAAATAAATCTGATTTCTCTCAAATTTATTTATCATTAGTAAAAATATAAGAAGTTCCCCCTCCCATTTTGATATAAGCAAAGGCTTCTTAAAATTTGTCCATTTGCGACTCTTCTGTTAGGTAAATATATACAGTAAAACCTCAATAGGACCGAACCTACATCGGATAATCGAAATTTCCAGATAATAGAGAATTTTTCAATAATAATCTAGTTTGATATGTAACATCGTTATCGAACTCTTATTATGACTATGTAAACTGCTAAATAAATATCTAAATTCAAATTATACATGAAAATTTGTTTTGAAACAAAAAGCGTGCAATGATTTAAATGGAAGCTTCATCTGGTGTAAATTGGTCATCCTTAGTCGTGCAGCTCTGTCATTCTGTTTGTGAAAAGATGACAAAAGAGGATTTATTCCCTGCGCTTGCTTACAATCAAAGGGTGTAATAGCATTCGATTGTTGTGGCACTTGGCAATACGACATTCCAAATTTCGAAATGGGGAGTGTTTTTGTTCAGAACAGGGACGTGTGCACAGGGGATGGCGGGAGAGCTAATTTCAAAAGAATTCTAAGAAAGGGGAACCAAAATATTTATCTGTACTCATAGTTCGGAAAGAACGCTTGCATACACAAGGAATGTGAAAGTTTTTAAAAAAAAAGCTTTAAAAAATGGATTTTGGTTAACAGAAAGTATTGTTTAAAAGAGTTTCGAATAATAGATGCTGCAAAATAAATAAATAAATAAATAAAAAAAAATCAGGAAACCGACGTCGGTTAACGGAGAGTTCCGGTTAAACGAGGGTCGGATAATCGAGGTTCTATATATCCAGGACCGATTTTTCGCCTATCATATTTCAGCGAGATCCCAAAACCAGAAAAAAACACCCCGATCATTAACGATAAATAAATTTTATTTCCAGTTTATTTCCCATTAGTAAAAAAATAAAAAGTTCAAACTGAGTTTGATATAAGTAAAGGCTTTTTTAAAAATTGTCCATTTGCGATATTTTTTTCAGATAACTGTTTAAAGTAACCTGGACTGTCCCATTTGATACAGACACATAATTAATTCCTGTTAAAAATTGTAAAAAATATTCACCTGATATACTTTAAAAAAATTAGCTTCTAAAGGATTCTCCTTCCTAACTTATATTATACATAGAATATGGCCACTCTGTTTTAGCAAATTACTTCAGCACTGTAATTGCTTTTAATATTAATATTTTACATTATATACAAGTTCACTATCTAAGTCTACCATCACTAATGAGTATTATAAAATGGCCGAACATTCGGAATTATCTGAGACAATTCCGGTTTTCGGCGCCTTGTCTTGGCTCGAATACTCCTCTCCAAATATTTTAAAATTCCTGTGTTGAAATTCAGAAAATTTGGTTACTTCATATAAATTTATTTAAGTGATTTCGATATTGATAAATTAATTTCGCTGACATAATTTAAAGGATGAAATACTGAAATTTAGGTGGAGCCACTGCGGCTTTCCTTTATAAATAACGAAATAAGCAACTTACCTTGTAAAAATATGGAACATAGGCGTGTATAATATCATTTGATAATTTAAATTTTATTTCGATTTGATTTAAAGTAAATATCTAGAATCGATATTTTAACTTCTCATTTGAAAAATTAATGAGTGAATTTCGAAAGGGTAAAGAATGGTGCTGATTCCGTTTTTTTACCCCTTTGGTGTGGTGCGGAAGCTTGGAGAGGGAGGGGTGCAGGCTCAGGCGTCATCCTCGTCATCTGACCATGGCTCAGAATAACGAGGTCTGTCCCGTCCCGGAACAGCCCTTTTGTTGCTTCTACACGGTATGTTAATCTAACTGAAATAAAACTTACTTATAAAAAAAACTCTTTTAACTATCTCTCTGTATTTTTTAAAAGCAGTATTCAATCAACTATTTTCAATATGAATTAGAAATTCCTGTTAAGCTTTTAAGTCGTGCAGGATAAAACTAAGCTAGACTAGATGTTCAGTTTCTTGTCCTTCATGTTTTGTTTCCTTCTTCAAAAGACATTTGTAAGCGACTTAGGAAACATTCCGTGCTGTTCGTCTGACTGTTATCATTTCCACCACACATGTCAGAGCAAGAATTCGTCCTGTAATTTTTGCTGTTGAATATCTGTTTAATGGCTAACACGCTCGAATCTGACTACTGATAGTGCAGAACTAATGGCGGCTTTCGAAACTGCAAAAAGAGCGCTTCCTTTTGAAGTCTCGCATCCGTAATGCAAAACTAGACGGATGGAAGGGCTTTAAATCTTAATCGATCGGTGATGCTTTTTTCTCCCACATATTTTTGGTTACAATCAAACTTGGCGCATATTTCCTGAAATTTTCTTATGCGTTCTATTTGACCCGTTCAAAAGGTTAGCGGTTATGGTAAGGGCAGAACGTGCTCAAGCTCACAGGTTCGATCCTCAGTCAAAGTCGATGGATTCTTGTGATGCCAATAATCATCAGCGTCCAGATCGTATGATTATGTGACTTGTTAAAGATTCCTTGAATACCTATTTAGTATTGCCGGCAAAATTAAATTCGAACAGCAGCTGTAGCACCGGGGAGAGCGCGGATTGTTCGCTCTGGCGAGTAAAATTAACCAATGACCAGCACCCCCTGGGATTATCTTAACCCCTTAACTGGTTTGTTTTCTTAATCATCTAATTAGATGGCACCTTCTGTTATGGGAATGCATTGTCATTGTAATTCACTTAAGAACTTAAAGGACAGCTGGAATGTTTATGGATTCAACGTAATTTTTGTGTGGAATTATAACGTCTGTAAATGACTTTTAATTTTTAAGTTTAAAATTGCGATAATTCGATGCACGTACGGTGTATGGGCAAACCAGTTAAAGGGTTAAAAGCTCGTACTTTCGTTTTTATTCTTATTTGCTTACTTTTGCACTCTGAGAGTTTGATGATCAACGAAAACAATAATAATAATAATAATAAAAGCGTGAAAATAACAAGGAAAGCTTTGGAGCTGCAAAGAGAATTGTCCTCGAAAGTATCAAAATTCGCCTACTGCGCGGAAAAGCAACCCTTTCTCCCTTTGAATTTAGAGGTGCCAGAGTTGCATTTTTCCCAACCCAGGTTTCACTTCGGCCAACTAAAAGAGATATATACTCTTTTTTATTTTCCCTCCTTATTATTATTTATTTTTTCCCTCGCCCCCACCAAAAGTTCGTCTTCACCTCGTCTGTATGTTTTTCTTTGCTTCCTCTCACATGCTGTTTGGGGTTTCTGTTTCTCTTCATGTTGCATCGACTAAAACATATCTGGTTTACTGAATATTCGGGTTTTTTTTTTCCTTTCTTTTGGTAGAAATCACTCTTTGAAAAAAAAGTTAGGTAGATAATTTTTTAAAATATTATTCTAATGAATATTTGTATAAGGAGGGAACAATCGTTATTATTAGAGGTAAGAAAAGATGAACTTACAGATCTTCAAAAAATCTCAGAGCTTTCGCGGAGTTAAAATTAATTATAAAAAATGCAGATCATGCTATACCAGGTTTGAGCATTGCTCAAACATCTTCAAACAGGAAAATCCAGTACCAGGGAAAATTTTTACAGTACTGCTCAGTTTTGAGCTGACGAGCTAACAGTCGCCGGAAGAGGTGCTAACTAATGAATGGCTTTCAATTTCAGGATAGCGCCACGTCGCTCGCATAAACTTATATCATACAGCAAGCATTGCTGCGACAAAAATTATATACATTGCTTTTGCGTAATTTTTTTTGCATGCAGTTTTTAAAGATATAGTAAATATCGGCTTTATGTGAAATGCTTTTTATATCTGCACATCAGGGCAATGGACAAAAATGTTTAAAAATTTGATTCAACATTTATGTCAACCAAGATCTTTACCGAATCTGGAGATCTTCATAAGTAGATATAAAGTTGCAATTTACAAAGAACAAATCAAGCTGATTCCGATTCTTTTTGTTCAGTTCGAAAATCAACAGCTTTACGATGTGAATTTGATCGATTAGCTGTGAGCTTTTTTAAAAACGTCTTAATATGAAAAGTTTTGATTTGAAAAAAACATCATTGTACATGATTTATCGAATGTCTGAGCAGTTCCCTAAATTCTTCACATTCCATAAAATATTAACTTCTTACTAGCAGTTCCTCGTCTCCATTACTCGTCAAACTGCCGAATTTTAAAGTCACTATTTAGATGTAACGATTGCAAACATTGTCAAATACTGTTGAACCAAGCGATTGCAATTTATACGCAAAGCTTTATTAGTATAATACAATTCAGCGCTTTAATAGTACTAAGTAACGACATGAGCCTACGAAAATCTCAGGATGAATCAGAAAATATACATCGACCCGCGGAAATCGCGGGATAAGCAGTCAGCCGATACTTGAAAGGAAAGCGAAAAACCATTCAAAATAACTTGTTGATTACACTGAACTTTCAACCGACCGCATCGGGAAAAAAAGGAACAGTTCCCATATCTTAGCCTCCCCGCGCCAGAAAACAAGATAATACTTAGCAATTATTTGAAATATTATGAAATTAATAACGTGAGTAAACTTTGTGAAATAATACAGAGAAACACATAACTTTTTTCTGAATTTATTGAAAATTGTTATTATTATTATTATTTTGGTTTTCGATTCTAAAACTGTTTGAAAACATGTGTGTAAACAGTCACGTGCAGTGGCGAATCCAGGATTCGGGTCGGGGGGGGGGGCGGAGATAATAAAAATTTTGCATCGTAGTGACGAATGTCCAACCTCATGGCTTATGTAAACCAAAACACTTTAACTTTACAGACTTGACTCACCTGACAATAAGAATCATAAAGAACACTACAATACTTTCGATAATTTAATAAAAATACAATGAAATAACTAGCCAAAAAATGTTTTCGACCGCGTCGATGCTACAAGTACAAGTAGAATGTAGAAAAGTTTTCGAGCCTGTCAGCCAGAAAGCAATGTTGTCACGTTTATATTATTTTTTTAATAAAAGGGAAATTAAGAACAAACAGTTGTAGTGATTTTAAATAAAATCAAGAATTCTGGTTTAGCTCGGGGGAGGGGGCTGCAGCCCGATATCCACCCCTGGATTCGCCACTGGTCACGTGTGTTTATTAAATTCATATCGTCGCTGTTATAGCAAAATGTCGTATGTCAAAAAACACAGTAAAACATACGAAATTTTGATGGAACAGCTGGAACCACTAGTGACATATGGCATTTTGTGACAACATATAACAATCACATATCACTTACGACAATTTTAGAGCAGATGCAGCTAACCTGTGCAAGTGTTTTGCATTAGACATACGACATTTTGATATAACAGTGAATATATTCTGAATTAGTTTAATGAATGTTAAAATTTTACTCCAGTAGTTTTCAGAAATTTTAATGGCTTTGAACTCACCCCTGATATTTAAATAAGAGTGGTTCTAAACAAATAAACTCACCAGTTATTTGGAATAATATAATTTCAAATCATCCTTGAATCCATTATGATACTACAATTTAATAATGAGCAGATTTCATTGGACTGTTATTTATTATTTTTTCAAGGTGTTGTAAGAAGATAATTCTTCAAAATTAATACTTTCAAACGGAAAAAAAGACAGAAATAAGTGGACAGTATTTAGAAGTTTGTTAATAAAAAAATGTATGTTTATTTATGTTCAGATAATGATTATTTAACTCAGACTTAAAATAAAATAGCATTTACTAGTATTTACTTGATAATAGTGTAAATAATAAAAATATACTTTTAAATAATGACCTTGTTTGAGATTAGATGAAAAAAAGTGCAGTTTTATTTTGTGGTTTTTTTTTTTTTTTCGTTTTCTCTGTTATTTTCGAAGATCAAACGTTTAGATGAGGGAGGAAAAAAAAAGAAAGGTCACAGAATAGGAACTTGTTATGATTTCTTTTCTTAGCAAAGCAATAAAGAATCTGTGCCTTGCTCCAAATAACTAAGTTGGTTGAAGGGTAAAAAAAAATATATATATATACTTCCGCTTGATATTGACCTTAAATATCCTTTTGAAACTGGGCAGCATTTTTTTCCATGTTGCAGTTCGTTGAACTCAAAACAGACAAATTAAATGTAAACAGTTCAGTAAGGTATCTTAAATTACGGGTTGGGGTCGTTTACCTTTCATTGTAAAAATTAGTGATCTTGGGTCAAATATCATTAATACAGGCTGTCCGAGAATTGTTATATACATTTCAAAAATTAATTTTAAAAACTAATAATGTTACAACTAAGGTTTTTCTTTTAAATGAGAGCTCATTTTAAATTTCTTTTTCAGATAAGTGGCGTACCATTACGACGTTCTAAATTTGTTACAGCGAGAGATTTCCATGGCTACCGATCAGCAGAAGCCGATGCACGTTTTCTGGTTTCCTTTTTCAGTTTTCTTGAATATCTCGAAAATTCTTCAGTTTTCGAATTGCAATTGATTTAACAAATTAAAGAGCGTCAAATTCCTTACAAATACATGCTTTTCTTTTTATTCTAGCTTTATTAGTTTCTCAAATAATGGCTCTCAAAACTTGGAGATTTCTAGTAATTTACGACCACCTATATCATCGTAACGGAGCGTTACCTATCTGAAAAAAAAACCATTTTAAATGCGCTATCAATTAAAAAACCGTAGTTGTAAAATTAATAGTTTTCTTAATAACTTTTGAAATGTGTCCAACAATTCTCGGACACCCTATATTTCTCAGAACTCACTAAATGCTATGTTGTATATTGACTATTGTTCGATATAGTTCGGTGTATATTTTTCACTCGGATGTAAAGCCTTAACTCGAATTATATTGAAAAGGGAGCATCACTAAATGAGCTTATGCCATTTCTTTTATCGTCTGTCCTATTACATGAGAAATATAAGCAAAAATTCCCATCGAAAAAATTGAAAAAAACTTTTGATGGCATATGAATTTTCCCCTAATATTGATTTTCTTTTCACTTACTTTATGTAACAGTAGATAAAAATGGTAACTACATTTCGAATAACAATAAAGCCTATCTAAATTTTCTGTTTCAAAAAGACAAATTCTTCTATTCCAGACTTTAAGTCTTCAAAATTGCTTTTCAAGAATAAGCTTTCTGCTCATGGATTTGTATGAAATAGGCAAGATTGTGCAGAACTTGTAAAAGTGTTTATGTTATTGATAACTCCTACGATCATAGGACCTAGCGCAACAAATCTACAGATAATTTTAAAACCTCCCTCACAATTGGCGTCCTTTAATCGCGTACATCAAGAACCACTTACCTTCTACTTAAAGCATTTAATATTCTTTTTGGGAAAAAAAAAAAAGATTTCTTCTTATGGAGAAATATGAAATATACAGGATTGCGCCAAAACATCACGTGAAAGCATTAAAAAAGTGTTTATTTTATGAAGGGCTAAGCCATCAGATCGACAGTTGGTTTAAAAACCTCCCTCACAACTGGTGTCCTATAATCGTATACAAAAAACACCACCTACATTTTGATCTTGGTGATATAGCCAAGAAGAGTAGGTTGATGACTTGGGTGTAACTTATTTATTAAATTCGAAGTGCGATGATTTTGCACCATAGTAAATACGATTAGTTTTTAAGTGATCTGTTAACCCACTTGGATTAGTAAAGAATTTTAAGATATTTATATGGAACACGTTTTACTTCCTACAGGGATTAACAAGTTCTCTCCGCAGAGCTTCTTTTTCAGGAACAGCTGCGGGTTAAGTTATAGCATGGTGTCGAAGATAAGTGCAGCTGAAAGGAAGTCAGTAATTTATATGTGACTGGGACGCTACATGAATGCTCATTACCTTGAGCTGGGAGCCATCTACTAGAGAAGTTCAAATACCTTCACCAGATTCTGATGTCCTTGCATATGCGGGATATCAGAAAGGTTATAGGGGTTGGGAGGCACTTTGATTTCTCTAGAGTGTTGTAGAGAATTATAAATAGCAAAGCAGTTTGGTGGAGTAGGTGCACGAAATAATGTTATCAGGAATGGACTGGACAGAAGATTAGGCTCTGAAATCGTTAACTGCATAAGTGCAGAGAAAAAATAATAATAAATTAACTAAAAATAGCTTTTAAAAATAGACTTTTATAAGTACACTAAAAAATATAATTTTCATTTTATTATTTTCTACTTTTTAAATTTTCATCTATAATTCGTTATTATAAATGTTATGGAACTTGAAACCGTTTTTTCTCAAATTCATTATCAGGTGATCCCACTTGTATGGAGCCGAAATTAAATTAAATTAATTAATTTACTGATAATTAAGCTCTGAAAATTGTACAATTTTGTGGTGTCATCGAGAATACATAAATGTACGATTACAAAATTCCGTCTTTACAAAAAGGAAACAAATCAAGTTAAATAAAAGCGTTTAAAAATAAATATGAATAAGAATTCATGCACATAAATATTAATACAAATGGAATGAAATAGTTAATAAACAAGAGAATTGTTTCTGTTAGTTGAATTACATGTTTGAGGTATAAAATTAGTGTGATTAGGTAAGTGTTCTGAGGTATAAAATTAAAATTAGGAAGTTCAAAAACTAACTTAGGGGAAAATAGAACGGGAATGGTGGTTTTTATTCAGCGAGTTTCTTTCCTGGATGTTATTTTGCGGCTTATCATAGCAAGTTTATCTTGATGGGATTTTTCGGGAATTTGATTTGGACAAAGATTTTTAAGTGGAAAAAATGGTGAGATTTTATGAGGGCACCCAGGTACTAAGAAAACGTTATTCGTGAGATATTTAGAAAAGATATTCCTTCTTTTTCTGCTTGACACCGTATATTTATTCTTATTTACTGTATTTGAACTGCTAAATAAGGGATCCATAATCCACCAGTTTGATCTGGCTTATTCAGTGCCATGCTTTGCTACTGAGAATGAAAACATTATCACAGAACGAAAGCCAGATCAGTTTACGAATAAGGGAATTTTGAAAGCAGATTTCTATTTTAACATTAGAGCCTGCGCAGTAATTTATTTTTTTCTCCGTTTGGTGGCTTCTTTAAGGCAGCGGTTCCCAACCTTTTTTCAGTCGATTTCACCCTTGATTAGTCTTTTTATTTTTGAGTACCCCTACTGTCAATTTAAACCACATTTGCAAATACTTTTTTTTTTGAAAAAGCTCAGTTTTTGGGTATTTATAAATTTTATTTTAAAATACCATTTCTAAATACTTTTTTTTGCAAAGTACCCAGTTTTTGGGTATTGATAAATTTTAAGTTTTAAATTTAAACCCCATTTGTATTTTTTTTTTTTTTTTTTTTTTGCAAAATATCCAGTGTTTGGATATTTATAAATTTTTCATTAGATCCCAATATGCAAATACTTTTTTTTCAAAATACCCAGTTTTGGGGTATTTATAAATTTTATGCTTCATTTTATATCACCATTTGAAAATGCTTTTTTTAAAATACCCAGTTTTTGGGTATTTATAAATTTTATGCTTCATTTTAAATCACCATTTGAAATTACTTTTTTTTTTCAAAATACCCAGTTTTTGGATATTTAAACAATTTATGTTTCATTTTAAATCACCATTTGCAAATGCTTTTTTTTTTCAAAATACCCAGTTTTGGTGTACAGTAGAACCCCGCTAATCCGAAACTCCGATTAATCCAAACCGATTTTATTTTCGAAAATTAAATATAATTGAAAAGATTACCTGAAAAGATTTAAATATACATACTAAAAACAAAAAAGTACTTTTTCAGCATGCATAATTTTGTACACATTGAAGAAACCAATGCAATTCGCCGTAAGATAAGGTCGCTTCATACCGGAGCACATCCATTATTCTAATGAAAAGGGGAGGAGACATATTCTTTTTCTATTGCTTTTCAATAAAAGAATTCAAGAGATAGTAGTACTGAGTACTTATAACTTATATTTTTTTTAGCACACATCTTTTTCTTTTCTATTTTTATCAGAATTTCGGGTAATCCGAATTTTTCGTAATTCGAACAGGCACCGGTCCCAATTACTTCGGATTAGCGGGGTTCTACTATTTATAAATTTTATGTTTCATTTTAAATCACCATTTGCAAATGCTTTCTTTTTCTTCTTTCAAAATATCCAGTTTTTGGGTATTTACCCTGGCTTGGGGTAAATAAACAAAAAATATTTATCTACCCACTTGGTATTTACCCACCCCACATCACTAATCATATTCATTAATGATGAATTATATGTAATTGGATGAATGCATATATTTTGCTTTTTTTTTTCAAAATGAATTTATTTTACAATAGATCATCCATTTGATTCGTAAATGTTTCCTGCTATGGGTACTAATTTGAATATGAACAGCAATATTGGCGAAATAGATGTCCTCTGAAGACGGCTAATAATTTATGGAGTTAAATGAATTTTTTTAAAAAAGGTTTTAAAAAAGCATTGAATTTTCCTTAAGTTTATCATTTGAAGAATATTGAATGTTATTGAAGGCCATGCAAATTTCGATATTTTCTAATTAATCCCATTTTGCGAAGTCAGTCTTTTGTACACTCGGAAACCTACAGTGAACTCTTACGCGGTGGCCTGGTGGTAAGGCGCCGGAGGGTTCCAGGTTCGAAACCTGCTTCCACTGAAGAAACGCCTTATAAGAGGGTCTGGCGCACCTTAAATCCGTCAGGGTTTAATTGCCCTTTCCTTGGTGCGGCTCGGAAGCCTGGAAAGGAGGATGCCGGCTTAGGTCATCTGACAACTGTTCAAAATTATGAGGCCCGGCTCAAAATAGCTTTCTAATTCCTACAAAACGAGACGAAAATATAACTATACTAATCCCAATTTATCAAATATAGACATGTTATTTTAGTGCATAATGACAGTTGAGCATCGTAACTCCTTCTGGGTCTCATTAATTTACATCATATGTAGATATGTGCTACAATTTATGTCTCTTTGTCCTGGCTTGACCCCTCTCCTGCAGTCTCGTCTCATATCTAAAGCGTCCTGAGTCGATCTGGTCACTTTAATGTTTTTAAACTTCATACGCTGATTAGAATTTAATGAAAATTATCACATTCAGTACAGTTATTATATCATTTACAAGTGTAGATGTATTTCATGCTCACTGCTTAAAACTTCGACATTTTTGGACTCGAAATTAAGAAATAGTCGATGTGATCTTTATCCTTATACCTAAATAGTAGTTTTTTCGGTAAAAGGCTACATAAAAAAATGAAAATAAAATGAAAAAAATGGTGCAGATCCGGTATTTCATAATGACATTCTCTGAAGAAATTGTAAAAGCTGTATATCCAAGTCCTGTGCAGAAAAACTGCTAGAGGATAATCTGTTCTTCCTAATTTTTTATTATTTTGTTTACTTAACTTTTGTAGCTTCACCCTTTCATTCCTAGTCATTTCAACACAATGGTTTAGGGACAAATCTGGGTCGAACCCAGCACAGTAGGTACAGAAGGTCGTTCCTTCATTTGAAAAATCTCGGTCAGGACTGGAATTCAGCTCAGATGCCACTAGACGCATGGAACAAAAAGTTTTGGTTTCAAAGACGACTCGTGGATCTATTTTTTAAAGGCTCTTCATGGTGTGTTTAGTTTTTGTATGAAAAGATTTGACGTACTAATTGCTTTTTAATTATATTGTTAAATAGATTGCAGTGACAGTTAGAATACAGAAGATTGAAACAAATTGTTTTAACTTTTATGTATTTGATTCGCGGGATACGGATCCTTAACTCAATGTTAAATACCTAAGAGTATATAAAATGCACAATTTTTAGTGCACAGTTCGCATGAGTGATGTATTGAAGCAGTAGAATAGCAGCAATTTTTTGTCACCCAGGGCGAACTTGCAACCTAACGCCCTTCCTTTACAAGATAAATATGGCACACAAACCGCAGAATAAAAATAATAAATTCCAGGGAACACACATTTAAATAGGAACGTAATTCGTCGTATGACGCCCTCGATCTCTGCAGGTAGGTTACGAAATCGCGTGTCCACCACTAGTCATTCTTTTAGAAATCGGCAATATACCCACAAAAGAGAAAAATACGAATTAATTACATCTCTAATTTTTACATTCTCGTATACGAAGAGAAAGTATTGTAATCGTCAAAATATTCGAACTCGAGATTTTGACGAATCTCCACGTTTTAGACCTCCCTGAGTCCGAAAAACACAATTTTAGAATTATGTCTGTCTGTGAGTCTGTGAACACGATAACTCCAAAACTATTAGAGCTACGGGGATGAAATTTGGTATGTAGTCTTTAAACATCATTTGTAGGTTTCTATCAAATTTTGGACAAAATCCGTCAAAGGGAAGTCTGTCTGTTTGTATGTCCGTGGTCATGTGAATACTATAACTCAAAAACTTGAATAGCTAGATGGAAATTTGGTACACGGTTTTATCGTCATGAATGTAGGTTCGTATAAAATTTTGGGCCAAATCCGTCAAAGGGTTGACTGTCTGTCGATCTGTATAATTTACTTTTGAAAAGAATCCGCTATCTCCATGCGCATGCGTACTGGAAGCAATCTTCTGTGCACGCGAAAGCTATGGACCGAATTGCGTCAGTTTGTCCTTGAGCCGGCAAGAGCGGAAAATCGGTACGCATCTCTTTGAATTTGATTCTTTACCTAGATATTTTTCAATCACTATAATGAAAAACCTTCTGATAGTCATTGGATTCTGGGTAACAGTAGGTTCGAATCTTTTTAGCTACGCGGGGGAAGGGGAAACGGCACCTTTTTGGGGAAGTATACGAGAAGGTTTAGGGGAGAACACTCCCGCTGGTTATTTATACAATGATTCAGACAGTGCCGCTGCTCTTTCTTTTGAAAATCGTTTTCCAGCGTGTCTCATTTCGCCTCCCCTTTCGAAGGGCCACCCTGGGCAGACCATTCCCTCCGCCGCTGTATTGAAGAATAAAATCAATTCTCGTGACATCACTTGCACGTGACAAACGTAACTGCGCGTGTTATTAACATCTAACTACAGTTTGTCTTACGCTGTGTCAAATCGTTACGTCATTTTTCCTGCTAAAAGATGCACAATGAAATCCAAATTAAATAGGAGTGGCGCTATTAGCGTGTATCACGAGAGTATGAATCGATTCCATTTGAAAATAACAGTTCTTAATTTTTCAAGATAAAATTAAATTCATTAAAACCAAAGATGGATTCTGTTCAAAGTAAAATACTTGGCCGCTGTCCGCCGTAGCCCAGCAGGTTCCGCCTTCGGGGGAGGGTTCCAGGTTCGAAACCTGATTCCTCTGAAGATCCGTTGTGTATGTGGGCCTGGTGTACGCTGGCCGCCGCAATGTTGGTGCATCGTGGGTCAAACCTCCTCATGCTGGTGTGGCCCGGAAGTTTGGAGAGGGGAGGGTGCCAGCTCAGGTGTCGTCCTCAAGCCGTCCGAAGCTATACACGCTTCGTATGATGGTAGTCACGAATCTCTGTTGCTGTGCTATTGTGAATTTGTATTCCATTAAACCTGCGTTTTATACGTTATCTGTTGTTTCCTTTACTTAATTCACTGATAAAGAACCCCTTTGCGTTTGCGTCCGAATTCTTTATTGCAAAAATGACTTGTTTCTATACATATGCCTGACCTACCCTTAAAGTTTGTTAGCAACCCTTTGGGTCACCCTTTGTAGTTAAAAAATTAGAAAACTTCTTCGATTTCTGGTTATCTTCTTAGCAGGCACGCAACTTCATGGGTGTGGGGATAAATTTTTCAAATAAAAGATTTTTTTTTCGGATTGAAAAGTTCCAGTTTACGAGTGAAACACAAAGCACGTCTAACTGGTGCTTCGTGTTCATGTCCTTCATTTAAATCGACAGGTTTTAATTCAAAATATGTTTTATTCGAGAGTTAATTGGTTAAAAATGTTATGCAGAATAGAGACAAAAAAGTGGGAGGTAACTTTTACAGTTTAGTCACGTGATCGATTTTGATACTGCAGTGCAGCTGGAATGGTATATCTTCTGGACATAGCAGTACGATTGAAATATCAGAAGGTATTACCATTCTGAAAGCAGGTAGGTGAATAAAAAACATTTTGATATTTTTTTTTTACCTTGAATAAGCTAATAATAATTTTTTTTCTTTCATTTTTGTCACGTGTAGGACTGGTGGTAAGATTTCAGTTTGGGACTCGAGGTTCCAACACCAAAGATCAGGCCTGTATGTAGGGCCTTGTGGACGCTAAATCTGATGTCGAGGGTCATATGTCTTAAAGAGAGGGCACCTGCTCATGTGCCGTCCCTGTCGTCTGACCATGGTCCAAAATTACGAGACCTCGTGTTGCTTCAAAATGTAACTTTAAGGTCATTAAATCTAAACTTTTTGTCACGTAACTGTCGGTTAAACAATTTCTTTTAGTTGCCAATGGACAAATGAAGGGAATCAATTCCCGCTCACGTGACACGCATCAAATGCACTGGCCCCAATTTCATTTTTTAATCCATTTCACGTTTTGCAGGAAGGAGGCAAAAAGACGAGAAGCCACAGCACTGAGGAAAGGCAACGTTCAGATAAAAATCAGACAACATACGAAGTTAGTCCTTCACAGTGGCGAATCCGGGGGGGGGGGGCTAACGGGCTTCACCCCCCCCCCAGAGCCAAGCCAGAATTCTTGATTTTATTTAACATTATTACAACTTTTTTTTCTTAATTTCCCTCTTTCAAAAAAATAATGAAAACTTTTCAACATTACTTTCTGGCCTGACAGGCTCGAAAATTTTCCTAATTTTGTAGTCATTCTACTCGTACTTGTAGCTTTGACGCGGCCGAAGACACTTTTTGGCTAGTTATTTCATTGTGATTTTCATTAAATTATCGAAAGTATTGTATTGTTCTATATGATTCTTATTGTCAGGTGAGTAAAGTCTGTAAAGTTAAAGTGTTTTGGTTTACTTTAGCCTTGAGGTTTGACATTCGCCACGACGATACAAAGTTTTTAGGACCTCAGGCCCCCCCCCCCCTCGATCCTAGATTCGCCACTGGTCCGTCATATGACTGTGATGTGACATGACGCTTTTCTATTGCTTATCGTTCTTTTTCAAATCTTTTAATTATTCATTCAACAAAACTTTACTGCCGAGTCTTATAATAAAAGATAATTGTCTTTAAATGACAAGTTATTAAACGTCGAATTAAATCAATTAGAAACAAGAGGGCATATAAAAAACAGTTACGGTATAAATAAGCCATTCAATATGTAATTCGATTAATGTTACAAAAGACATGTTGTATGCCTTATCGTTCATCTCGTTTCGAGAACCACTGTTTGCTTTTTTTTAATGGAAAGACTACAGAAATTGTTTTAGAGAGTTTTTAAGTGCTTCTCTGCTCACATTCCCTGTCGAAAATAAATCACCTCGAAACATTTGCGCCGTAGGAGTTTTTCTTCCAATTAATTACTTGATGGAGTAACTACAAGCCCTAGAAATCTCTGCAATCTCTAAAACTGGCTCCATTTAGAACCCTTTCGAAAGTTCAATGCCCACGTGCAGTCAGTAACAAATGTGTTAAGTTGGGAACTCTATCTAGAAGATAAATAATTCTCTTCAGTTTTTTTGCAACACTGTAAGAGGTTAGTGACACACAAGGTTATTTGAACAAACAAGGCTGGGCTCGCACAACTAGCCCGAACCCGTTTTCCGTTGGAGGGATTTCGTGACGTCATTTTATCTTACAAACACGTTGACCACCTTCTCTTTATTGATAAACAGAGGGGTGGGTCAGTGACATGGTTGTGTCACTGACATTCTGGAATTTCCCTTGCAAGAATTTAGTATGTTTTTTTATTAGAGTTATACTGTACATTCCACCGATAGCTAGGGGGCAAAGTAAAAATTCAGAGAGAGCATGTGTGGGTATCCATACATAGAGATTTGTAATGGAAAAATGTTGTTTTTCGAAAAGAAAAATGAAAGTTGACTTGAGGTCAATCCCATTGCCTTGCTGCGTGAACCCATAACTTGACAGTAGGAGTTGCCGAGTTTTAATTAAATCCGCGATGCTATGTGAGAAAGTGTTTTGGAAAACTTTGAGACGATCAATTTAATTGGTCTATTTTTATCATAGTAAAAGCTGTGTATGAAAGGTAATTTGTTTTCTAGCAGGATGGAATTTGCAATAACGCCCGATGTTTAGAAAGTGAAATATGTTGCCTCGATGTGTTGGTAGTAGTCTTGGCTTATGGACTGATGGATTGCGGATTCGAAACTTGATTCCGCCTGCGTTTGGCGGCTTGCATGCTAATTCTATTGGGAGGCCAAGCGTCCGAAAGTTGGTATTTTGGCGGCTGCATGTTAATTCTATTGGGGGGCCAAACGTCCTCGAGTTGGCTTGATGTGGATTTTAGAAAAGTGGGGTTCCGCTTCTGTCTTCGTCATTTTACCATAGCCTTATTAAAATTAGGAAGGTTTCAGGTCAGTTATATGAACGTTACTTTTCTGAATCAACACGAGGTCTACATTGGAACAGACTTCGTAATTTTGAACCATGGTCAGATGAAGGGAACACTTATGCCGGCACCGAACTCTCCAAACGTCCACGGAACGCCAACGTGAAGACATTTGACCACACAATGCAGTCTTAACGTGTACCTGGCCCACACACACAGCGGATCTTTAGTGGAATTTCGAACCCACGATCCACTGATTCCGAAGCCGAAACCTTATCACTTTATTACTGCGATCCTAAAATTAGGAAGGACGACCCAGTTTCGTCATAGCATAAAGAAATGAAGACAGATGCTCGAATCTGCCATTGTAAATTTTACTTTATTAAGTGCAAAAGTTAAATTTACTAACATCAAAGCCTGCTGAGACCATTTGACTATTATCAATACTGGGAATGCTATTTTTATTTGGCATCTCAGTAGCCTTATATTATTTAACATTTACTGGCGAATCAGATCTGTTCCCAATGAGTAAATTTATCTGCACTTTACTGTGTTAAGCATTTAAATCTGCAGTTAACTGAGTGATATACATTGCAAGAAGTAGATAATACGAGAAGTTCAAATAATTTTTAAAAATCCTCATGCTCATGAAAAATGAAAGTGTAGGAATTTCGCGATATCCAGAAATGGACATAAACAAGGAAAGATAACAAACAAATGAAAAAAAAACTCCCGAAAGAAATGATTTTTATTTCGACAAAAACCCACGAGACAAAGAAGTGTTGTATTTTACGATTAATTACTCTTCTATTTTACCAAGGTCTATTTACTACTAAGGACGTGCTACTTTTAAAAGATACTCTACAAAAGAAAGAATTGATTATTTTTTTAAAAAAAATTTGGAATAATCGTTTTCTGTTTCATAGAAACGCATATAGCTGGTACACAAACTGAATAATTTGATTTGCTCTGATCAATGAATCGGCTTACTGGCCGAAAAATTCCCAATCAAATAAGGCACTTTGGTCAAATTACGATTCATTTACATAACTGAGATGGATTTAAAAAGCAGGAACTTCAAAAGGTACAATTTGAATTAAAAATGTAATGAGTTCAAGTTTAAAGCCATTTTCTGTTTCTAACACAGAAATCCTTGTTGCAATGTGAATGAGATTTGAAAAGAGACTTACACGTGTCCCGATACGACGGCAGAGAATAAAAACTAAGAAAAGTTGGCACAACATCTCCAAGTCGTCTCAGACGTCACTACTCTTTTACGCACTTTGTATTCTTGCCAATTTCATTTGAAAAACGGTCATTAGAATCGGATCTACTTACCGTGGCCCTATTAACCCCTTAAAGCATATTGTTTTAGACAAAAACAGTTCAGAATAATAACTTTTTATTGATAATAATCCGTACCATATTTCGCCAAAAATGTAAGACTTACCCAGGAAATAATGCTACCACAATTTTTCAAGATGCTCCTAATATAATTGCGATCCCAAAAATAAGTCGTAGTTAAAATCGGCGAGTCCGTGACATTTAGTCAACAACCACAGCTATTAGGAGACAGAGCGTGTAGCCAATATGTCTTTTGATCAACACGTACATTATGCACCATCTACTAACTTTGTTTAAATCATGATTATTTAATTTCTTAATACAATTATAAATTAAATTCAAGAATCACAATTTTTAAATATAATCATTATTTTATTTTTACAAATTTTTTTAAAGTTTTCAAACCTAGCCGTCAAATATTTATGAAAACGTCGGAACTTCACTGAATTCGGCTTTTACATTTCGGTGTATTCGTTTTTCTCCCATTTGCATATGATTAGCTACCGAACAGGTAATCATAATTTTTACTATAATTAAACTGTTAATAGCATAATTATTATTTTCGTAATTATAATTATTAAAATAAAATAATTGTCTATGTATTTAATTATAAAAATCACGAAATGTATATAAATACCTTAAAACTTCGATTAACCGTCACCGTACGGACCAGGGTTGTGGCGAATAACCGAATAGACGGATAACAAAAATCTTTTAATAAATATGCGCAATAATGTGTTTTCACTGCTGGCTTGGAACGAAAATGAAAATAAAATCCTTTATAAAAGTGAATAATACAGGCATGTTATGTATAATTTTTCGAAACGATCAATATAAACTTCAATACAAGAACAGTAATGTACAAAAATGTATTGTAATGCTATAAACCATAGTTACTTTTTACTTTTTAGACGTTGACGAATAACAGAAACTGACGGTTAAACGAATGACGATTAATCGAAGCTTTTCTGTATACAGATTGGCTTATAGTCACTGACATTAAAGGACCTACCCGTTAAATGTCTTGTTAGTGAAATGGACGGGTTGGCAAAATGTCTGTTGTCGAAAATGTTGTCGACGGACCCATTTAGTGCGTCCATAGCAACAGAAGGTAGACATACTGAATTGTAAAATGACAATATTAATATGCAATTAATTATAAATAAATATTAATAATAACATTAATGCCTACAATGCATTATAATTAAGTATTTCTAAAAATTCAAACTCGGTATGCATAGAACGCTCGGACAGATATTTAGGCCGGAGAGTTGTGATGATGTTTCAAAAGATGAAATACTGTATAATTGAATTAATGAATAAATGTCGATTGTTTTACAGGAAAAATATCTCCCAAAAATTTAATATCAGACCAGGTTTGTTGATTATTCCCAGGTTCTATTACAGAACATAGCTTGATTTGTAAGAGAAGGATTCTGTATCTTTGTTTCAAAGAAATCAGCATTTCTGGAATTTTGTGTATTCATTGGAAGTATTTTTCCCTGTGAGAACATAGTTTGATTTGTAAGAGAATTTAAGTTTGACTTTTATGCACAAACAGCTCCAAAGCCCCACTCTAAACTTTCATTGGTTTTTCCGACAAGGATTCTGCATCCTTTTTTAGAAAAATTCAGCGTTTCTGGCATTTTGTGCTTTAATGGGAAGTATTTACTTAGAATGTAAATTCTGCGTGCGTTTACTTTTAGATATGTTTAATTTAAAATTTTATCTCTTTATTAACGTTTTGCACACGTTTATTTTATACATTTTGATTTGCCCCTTTTTCATCGTCTCTGGAACAAAAACTTTGTATTTTTATGTATTTGATTAATGGAAGTTTTATTCTTTACTCATATTTCTTCACCTGGCGCATTGCATAACTGTATGCATTTATCGCGTCCCTATGCTTGTCATCAACTGTTGTATTTTTTCCAATATTTATATATTACTTGTTTACGAACCCTTACCTTTTCCCCCTGAAACTTTTTTCTTTGATATGCTTGAGCACTTAGTTCTTTAAGCTTTGTTGATGTACAAGGAGTATTTTCTTAAGTGTCTTCAAAAATACTGTGTGCATCAGTTACACTGGAGTAAAACTGATAAAAGCTACTCTTTAAGTTATCTCTTGTCTGATAAAACATGAAATATGACACCTCGCAATATTTCATTCCGTTTTTTATATTTATTATGTTAAAAAGCATTATATTTCATCTGAGTATCTCACTATAGTATCATAGGCACTTCAATATTTTGGAAATATTGAATATAATAATAATAGTACACGTACACAATTGTTCATTTACGAGTACGAAATGTCTTGACCGCTTTCCCCTAAATTAACATTATTGTCGAAATGAGTGTATTTTAGAAAATATAGCTCGCAATAATACTTATAGCTACTTTTGATTAATCTTGAATTCATAGTTATGACTATCGAGTCTGCTGGGTTACACTCTACCAGAAGCATATCTTACAGTTCCAACTGCCGAGTGGCACTCACTTCAGCCGTAAGTAGTTACTGGTTACACAAAATACAATTTTATGAATATTTCTGAATTATTTTCACATCTGGTAGGAACATGAGGTCTCGTGTTTATATCAGATGCTAAAAAAATTCATAAATACTCGTTATTAGTTGCGAAAAATGGAATATTTTCTTCCTCTTCGAAATTTCAAAAAATTGAGATAGGTGGTGTTGCTTGTTAAACGACAATATGATAATTTTTAAACCAGTCATTCAAGAAAGCTCCACTCCACGAAAATGGGGTGGTGGCACTCCACGCTGTTTCATTTTTCAACCATCCATTTAGGCACGCCCTTCACGTCCACTCCACGCAACACAAATCCAGTCACTCCGATCTCAGACCCCCGTCTTCTCAGATTTCTTTGGTGAACCACGCACCCTAAGTTACGTACACGTAGCTACTCCCGCGGGAGTTGATTTATGGTCCAGCAGTCCAAATGGAGCGGTGGATATCCAGGCTGGTTGGATTTCCAATCTTTCGCTCCAGTTCTCATCAATTTTTCGCATCGACGACCGGTTTTGGCGTGGAGTGGAGGAGGCATGAATGTCCAGCCTTACATATAGCAATGAAATCTAGACATTCGATCCCAACATAAAAGATGAGTCAAGAGAATCTATTTTTGATTTGGGAATATTTAATTTATTGAAGACGTGCCGTTTCAAGTCCGCTTTAAGAGCCATTATCAACAATAAGGAATGTAAATATTTATTGTCCTTGATCCCCAGTATCTAAATACGTGCTCCGCGAACGCTTGTAACAATACGACACTGAATATTAAAAATTTATAATTTAGTTAGATTAAAGCCCAGTTTTGAAACTACATGAGGGCTATTTTAAGGACGGACCTCGAGAGTTTGAGCCTTACTCAGATGGCATCTAGACCTCTGACCCTTCTCGACGCTTTTACACCATACCAACCAGAGATTGACCCTGACAGATTTGGCATGCACCAGACCTGGGGACGTTTGGTCGGAAATCGGATATTTGGAACAATAGGTTTTGAATATATAACCCACGGTCTTCTGCTACCAAAGCCGATACTGTGCCGATAGGCTGCCACGTCTTCCGAAGGCTATAATTTATTACACCTTTGTATACATCTTCTGAGCCACGATTTAAAATAAGATGTTCAGGATTTTTCTGATTTTAAATAAGATGCCCGAATTAATTAAGGAAACAATTTTTATTAGTTTTTAGGAGGAGTTTTAAGGAAACAATTAATATTAACACGCACACTTTTAGTTCTTGCACATAATTCTTCTATGGAAAATTAAACGACTATAACCGTCGTTTGCAGCAACGTGTTAAAAAATGCACTTCTGGGAAATTATTTTTAACTTCTACTATACATCGAATATGGTCACTTTGTTTTAGTGAATAATGGCAGTTTAGTGTCCTAATTCTTTATATATTATTTAGTTCTGTTAGTGTAGGCTCATGCTATCATTAATGTTAATGGTAAAGTCGCCAGACATCCCAGATTAGCCGGTATAGATCCAGTTTTCTGCTCTTTGATCCGGTTCGACCCCCTCTCCCTCCCCTCCAAGTCTAGTGAGCCCAGGGTTGAAGTTCAGTGAATATGGTCGCTTCAGTTAACTACTAGAAAAAGCGTGAGTTGTTTCTTTTCAACACTAATCATACCGACGAGACGCTTCGGCGATACATTGAAACTGAGGCTGGAAAACGGTCATTTGACCGCTGAAATTTTAGATGAAAAGTGCTGCACTTGCAATATCGCTTAGGCTCATTGGATCATCAAAAACTGATCTAGCTATTCAAGAAAAGGCAAGATACTAAGTGTTTAAGAGGGAGCGTGATCTTTATTATTTTAGGATCATACCCATCTGAACTCAACTGAAATATCATTTATGAACAATTCTAGAATCTTGGAAAAATTTCCTACTCAAAATTCGAACAAATAACGATTTTAATATCCTTAACCATATTTCGTTCGCTCTCACTTCATGTATTATCTAGCTTCGGTAGAAACTATTTTGTAATGCCTCGGGCCTTTTTTAAGTGAGTGGTAACATCTGCCCCCCAAACAGGTGAGGCGTAACTGATTATGGAACGCAACACTGACTTACAGACAAGAGGCTAATTTTCAAGGGAAAGATTTCAGCATTTTCTGTGACTCGAGAAAGCTTCTCAAATTTTACTTCTTAATTTTTGATGTGGGTCCGTAAATCGGTCAGGAATTGAGAATAGTTCTTTTCGCAATGAAAAAGACAATTGATATTTTTAGATACTAAAAAAATGTCAGGGCTTCTTAGTTTTCTTTCTTTCTTTCCTTTTTACTTTCTTGTATACGAAGTAAGTTACAAAGAGAGAGCACTGTAATCACCAAAAAATTCGACCTCAAGATTTTAATGAATCTTCAAGTTTTTGATAACCCTGCGTCGGAAAAAAACACTTTTGTAATTATGTGGGCCTGTCTTTGGACACACTAAATCAAAAACGCAACTAGCTAGAAGGATGAAATCTGATAAGTGGTCTTTACAAAACTGTAGATTTCTATCGAATTTTGGACGCAATCCGGCTAAGGAAAGGCTGTAAAAAAACGCAGCGAGCTAAATGGATGAAAAACGTAAAAGAAATAAACGTAAAAGCTGCATTAAATGAAATTCGGTATGTGGTCTTGACACCAAAATTTGTATATTTGTATCAAATTTTGGAAGCAATCAGTCAACGAGAAGAGATACAAAATGCATACTCGGTTAT